>CAMAPE010000061.1:2302500-2345000 GCA_945859875.1 Cuscuta europaea
ATTTAAAATATAGCATTGAAAAAAGTATAGTGCATAATAATATGTATAAAGGTGCATGATGCACTTTTGCTACACGTGATGGATAGTCTACCCGGGGGTATATATCCGAAGGGTTATTACGGGGAATAACTTAGAGAGAAGTCAGAGCAAGTAAGTAAAAGTAGAGAGAGAGTGTATTCAGTATGAATGCCGTTTTCAGCGTGGTTACAAATGGGGAAATGGGGTGCTATTTATAGTAGCAATAAATGCCGGGCAGGGACACGTGTCAAGCGCTCATTGGCCGAGGGGTCACCTCAACTTGTTGGCGCTGGCAGCCGCATGTAGCCGCATTTAATGCGGCTGTTGGATGGGACGTCTGTGCAGGGTACAGTGATCTGTACGCATGTGAGGCGGATATCTTGTCGAGTGAGATGCCTTCGGCCATAGAGCAGTAGCCGAAGGCTCCTCCAACCGAGGGCACCTTGGTGCCGAGGGCTCACAGTACCGAGGGCTACTGTTTTCGCCGTTTTCTCCCAGTTTCTTAGTTTGCTTGAGAAACCCGTTCTGTGAGGGTTTAGACCCTTCGGCCAGGGGCCGAAGGCACCCCTGGCGCGTAGTGCGGGCTGCTTGGTACTCTGGGCGCTGTGATTTGGGCCTGTCGGGCCTTTTGGGCCTGTTGGGCCTTCGCTGGAGTAGTAGGAGTCTGTGGGCCGGGGGTTCCCGGGCCATATACTCCATCAGGAGTCCCTCACTCCTTTTGCCGAAAGGTACTTGGGGGAAAAGGAGTAATTTGTGCTTGCCCTTTGATGTTGTCCCTGTCGTGATCTCTGAAGTTGGTGAGGAGTTGTTGCTTTTATGTCCCTGCCGAAGGCAGTCCCTCAGTTACCCACATGTCGGGACTTGAGGGCTTGCCTTGTCATTTGTTGGAATTTCACTGATTTTGTAATTTAATGATTTTCCCGAGGGGGTCCTCCAGTCCCCCACTCCTTGAGGCACTTTGTAAAGTGGTGAAAAGGAGTAGAGTAGTTGCGTTGCTGTTGTGGGCCGAAGGCTGACGTTTTTTCGTTTCATTTTGGGGGGATGCCTCGTTAAAAACCTCATTAGGAAAAACCCTTTGGGAAAAAATCCTAATGAGGGAAAAAGAGTGCACCGAATTCCCCCAATGATGAATCGAAAATGTCAAACCTTGGTAAAAAATGGAGAATGACGGGAATGCCGAAGGCTCTCTCTTCTGAGGGCTCCTGTGTTGATTAGCCGAAGGCTTGCTGTTGATGTCCTGGTGGCGCCGAAGGGGAGCCCCTCAATTCAGGGATCGAGGGCCTGCTGGATGAGGGCGGCAATGGAGTTGTTACCGGGGGGTCCACTGTTTGTTGATTAGTTGGTGATGAAGATACCCGAGGGCTCCCATTACCCGTGTGCCATGGGCCATCCGTCAATGAGGCAACTCCCCGGGGGCTACCCGGTTTTGCAGTGCTGAGGGGGAATCCCCGAGGGGTGCCCTGATATGAAGCCTTGAGTTTCTGAAGGGGTGAGCCCGAAGGCATCTGCTATGGGCTGTGTGGGGCATATCCCGGGGGCGTCTCTGGGTAAGTGTATCCGGAGGCTCTCCTTGATGTAGCGGAGTGCAGTAGAAAACCCGGGGGCTTCCAGAATATAGCCGTTGGAAATATAGCCGTTGGAATACGTAACGTCAGGATATAGCCGTTGAGGGGGGGGACACGTGGCGCGTGATGGCTGGCTGTCCGGAGGCCCGGAATCCAGGCCCAAGCCCGGATTCCGTCGCCTATAAATACCCCAAGGCCAGGGCCATTCCCCGCTGTGTGAACTCAGTGTAGCGAAGCTTTCAAGGTCAGTTCCCCCCCCCCCCCCCGCCTTTCTCCTTCTAGTCTAGCTGTGCCTTGTGCCCCTAGTTTAGGAGATAGAATTTCCTAGGAAACCTTAGTTTTCCCGAGCCTTCGAATTAGTGAGCAGATGTCATCACAGAGCGACTCCCAGGATATCTCGGGGGAGCCTTCGGTAGAGATGGAGACATGCTCAGATGTGGAGTCTTCGAGTGTGGAGTCCTCGGCAGGTGGTGATGCCGCAGTGGCCATGGAAGTGGAGAAGGACCTCCAGGCCGAAGTCGAAGCCGAGGGCTTCGAGCAAGAAAACGAGGATGAAGAGCTTGCCCTCGCCGTGCAAACCGCCGAGCAGGAAGAGGAGAGGGAGAGGCTGAAGGTGACGGTTGCCATTCCTCCCCCCCGGGGTGCCGGGGAAGCCAGCTCCTCCCGGCCATTGGACCCGACGCCCATAAGTGTGGCTCCCGGGAAGAAACACAAGACGAAGGCGGCCCCGAGGAAGAAGCAAGCGGCAGTGGATGCCGGGCGGCCGGTGGGCATACCCGAGGGCCATTCGTTCTTGAATACTGCCGCTCTAGAGCTGAAGACGAAGGCGTCCCCGGCAGAATACCAGTCCACCCAGATGCTGGTTGGACCTTCGGCGCGCGTGGTGGAGCCCAGGGCGGATGATTTGCTGCGATACGCGCCCGAGGGGTGCTTTGCTGCTCACACCCTCTCGGTGGAGATGGGGCTCCGGTTCCCGCTCCATCCTTTTCTCTTGGAGTATCTGAGATTTGTGGGGTTGGCCCCTTGCCAGCTAACGCCCAACAGCCACTCCTATGTGGCCGGCTTCCTCTCCTTGTGTCAGAGCCGGGGGGTCGAGCCCACACTCGATCAATTCTTCATGTCCTTCAACCTTTGCCGAGGGGGACATTCAAATGCTGAGGGCTTTGCCAACCTTCAGCAGGTACCGTAGTTCCGGCTTTTTGATGATGTGCCCTCGTCTCACAAGGGGTGGAAAGAGAGGTTCTGCTATATCCGCCTCGAGGAGAACCCCTTCCCGGCCCAGCTTCGTAATAGCTTCCGGCGCCATCCGAAGGTGGGGAGCGCAGCTTTGGAAAAGAATGGCAAAGTGCTTGCCAAGAAGCCGGAGGGGTCTGACAAGCATGTTAAGATCAGAGAAGTTACTCTTCCGGAGGATTTGCTTAACCTGGGCTTCCGGCAGTTCAGGCCGAGGGGCTCTTCGGATGAAAGATACCCTCCCCTCGATAGGGTCTTCGAAGGCGCCGGAGGTGATCACCGAATTGTTCACTGATGCGTTGATAGTTCTCTCTTATTCCGCCCCCTTTTTTTATGACGTAGTAACTGGTAGCCTTCGATCTAACCCTCCTGTTTTTTTTTGTTGCTTGCAGGTAACAATATGGAGGTTGGTTCCCTCTTCGCTTTGAAAAACGCGAAAGGGAAGAAGAAGGCCCCGGCGGGCGCTTCTGCCAGGGAGGGGCCCTCTCAAACTGCTGGCGCTGCTGCTGGCGCCGGAGGGTCCAAGGGTGCTGGGCCCGTTAAGAAGAAGATTGCTGGAAAGGGGACCGAGCCCCCGGCCAAGAAGCCGAAGACCACCGCCCCTACCAAACAACCGATCACCGATGTGGTGGTGATTGTGGACGAAGGGCACGCTTCTGCCTCCACCCCCCAGGAACAAATCAATCAGGAGTTCTTTGGGCGGGAGAGGTTGGAGGCGTTAGTACCGAAGGGGGCCTCTGTGTTGGAGGGCAGCTTGAACCCTTCGGCTCTGATGAGCCAGATGCTGCCGTCGGCCGACCGACTGGCCCTTGCCCGGCTGGACGAGGGATCCCTCGAGGCGAAGGTCCTCCTGAATGCTGCCTCCGTAAGTCACCTTCCCTTCTTTGCTCATTGTTATGTTTTCCTTCTGTATTATGTTCATTATGCCTTATTCTTGCCTTCGTGAATTGCAGACATTTATGGGCCTCTGCGAGCACCTCCGAAGGGTGGATCAAATGAGGGAGGCTAAGGGTGCCGCCGAGGGGGAGGCCGCCCTCCTCAGGAAGAAGCTTGCTGAAGCCGAGGACTCTCTCCGTCTGGCCACCGACGGCATGGAGCAGAGGGTGCAGGCTGCAAGGGCCGAAGGGGTCAATGAGGGGCTAGCCAGGGCCGGGGAGGCTGCCGCCGAGGCCGCCCGTATTGCTGCCGATGAAGCCCGCGCGGCTCAAGAAGAGGCCGTCTCCAAGGCCCGAGAGGATGCGGTGATCAGCTTCACGGCCGAAGGGTGGAAGGCCGAAGACCGGAGGGAGTGGCTCGCTTCGGTAGTGGGGGCTTCAGTAGACGAGTGGGTCGGGGGCCCTAGAAAGATGTGGCTTGCCGAGAGGGGCGACTCGTACTACCAAGGCGGGGAGTTCTTCACCCAACGCCTCATCTACCGGAAGCTTGCGAAACACTTCCAGGTGGCACCGGAGGAGTTCCGTCCAGAGGCTTATGGTCTCCCCCCTCGCCAGCCAGATGTCAGGATCCCGCTCCCCGAGGGGGAAGAGAGGCCAGTTCTTGAAGACTCGGAGACCCTCCGGGAGTGCGGCCTTGGGGGTGAAGAAGATGAAGCCGAGAGCGAGGCGATGTCCACAGTACCCCCTTCTTGAATTGTAATCCCCCCTTTCGTGTTGTAATTGCTGGCCTCGGCCTCCTTTGTAATAGTGTATTTAAACTCCCTTTTTTTAATGAATGAGTACATATATGCCCTCGGGCCTTTGACATATAACATGCTTCCTTTCGATTTGTTCATTGTCGAATATATGCCTTCGTCTTGCTATGGATGTATGCCTGTGTTTCTTTGAATGTATGTTTTAGGACTTAGATTTTTTTTCTGACTGTAGCTTGCCCCTGGAAGCCTTCGGTAGTTGGGCACCCTCCGCTGGATATGCAACCGAGGGTGCAGCAGCAATTAGGACTTAGAAATGTTTCCTAAGTGTAGCACAGCATGAGGCCTTCGGGCGTTTGTAGTAACCCAAATCCTAGGACTTTGAAAAATTTCTAAGTGTAGATTTCCTCTTGAGAGCCTTCGGGATATGGCATCCCTTCCTGATGTGTGATTGTTGGACCGAGGGCCCAATGTACAGGACCTAGAAATTTTTTGCA
The DNA here is from genome assembly GCA_945859875.1 of Cuscuta europaea. NCBI lineage: Eukaryota > Viridiplantae > Streptophyta > Magnoliopsida > Solanales > Convolvulaceae > Cuscuta > Cuscuta europaea. The sequence goes on from CAMAPE010000061.1 coordinate 2,307,441, forward strand.
AGTGTAGTATACCACGTAGCCTTCGGCTACTGTGGAGCCTCAACTGAAATATTGAGTAGGCCGGGGGCCAATTCTTTAGGACTTAGGAAATTTTCTTGAATGTTGATTCCTTGTGTACTGTAGCCTTCGATTGATAGGCAGCCTTCGGCAATTAGGTCCCTTGAGATGAGGGTGAAATATGTAGGACTTAGAAAATCTTCTAAGTGTAGAGTTTCCCTTGGGAGCCTTCGGGAGATGGCATCCCTCCATGATGTATGAGTAGCTGACCGGGGGGGGGGGGGGGAATATGCAGGACTTAGAAAATATTCTAAGTGTGGATTTTCCCTTGGGAGCCTTCGGGAGATGGCATCCCTTCTTGATGTATGAGTAGTTGACTGGGGGAAAAACATGTAGGACTTAGAAAATATTCTAAGTGTGGATTTTCCCTTGGGAGCCTTCGGGAGATGGCCTGCCGGGAGCTTTCTGGAAATGTTGACATGCGGTGCACCTCCGGGCAAGGTCAGCACAATCCCTGGCCATGGTTGGCCAGAAGTAGCCCTGGAGAATGAGCCTTCGGGACATGGAGAAGGGTCCCTGGTGAGCTGAGCAAGTGCCACTGTGCACTTCCTCCATTGCGACCTCGGCTTCATCTGGATGAAGGCACCGAAGTAGCGTGCCATTGTAAGATCGTTTGTAGAGCCTTCCATCTTCGATGGTGTAGCTAGGAGCCCTCAGCTTTGCTAGTTTAGCGCGGGCCTCATTTTCGGGTAGCTGCCCTGTGGAGATGAAGGCGGTGATATCTGAGATCCAATCCTCCTGACGTTGTTGTATGTTCATAACGGGGCTTGCATGGATGCTTGAGAGGCTGAGTTCCTCGATTTTGGCAATTTTGGAGATGTGCTCGGGGGAGTCGGCCGAGAGCTTAGATAATATGTCGGCCTCGGAGTTCTGAGCCCTCGGTATTTGAGTGAGAGAGTGTGCCTCAAATACCTTAAGCAACTCCTTGGCTGCTTCCTTGTACTGTTTCATTCTCCCCTCCTTGGCCTCATATTCTTCGGAGATTTGGCCAACGACCAACTTGGAGTCGCATTTGATGTGGATCTGTCGAGCCCTCATGTTGGCAGCCAGCCGAAGGCCACATAGGAGGGCCTCATATTCGGCCTCATTGTTGGAGACCTTGAAGGAGAAGCGGATTGCATAGTAGGCCCTGAAGCCCTCGGGAGTAATGAGGACTACCCCTCCCCCGCATGCTTTGGTCGCGGAGGAGCCGTCAGTGTAGAGGGTCCACTAGTCGTCCGAGGTAGCCGAGGGCTCCCCGTCCGTGGCTGCCCTTGCGGTACACTCCGTCACAAAGTCTGCCAGGGCTTGGCCCTTGATGGCAGGCCTTGGGCGGATGTCAATGTTGTACTGGCTCAAGAAGATAGCCCATTTCACCATGCCGGAGGAGCTGGTGGGGCTCCTCATGAGGGCGCCGAGGGGTTGATGAGTGAGGACCTGAACCGGGTGAGCCTGAAAGTAGTGGCCCAACTTCTTGACGGTCCAAACGATGGCCAACACCGTTTTTTCCACAGGGGAGTACCTGAGCTCGGCCTCCCTTAGGGTCTTGCTAACGTAGAAGATGGCATGTTGGGTGCCGTCTTCCTCCCGAATGAGCACAGAGCTGATGGCCGCCGGGCTAACCCCAAGGTAGAGGTAGAGGGTCTCCTCTACCTTGGGTTTGGAGAGCACAGGAGGTGAAGATAGATACCGTTTGAGCTCGTCGAAAGCCCCCTGGCATTCTGGAGTCCATAGAAAGCCAGCCGTCTTCCTCATGATCTGGAAGAAGGGTAGAGACTTCTCCGCTGATTTAGATAGAAAGCGGTTGAGGGCTGGCAGGCGACCCGTCAACCGTTGGACTTCCTTCACATTGCGTGGGGGCTCCATGTTGATGATGGCTTGGATCTTCTCGGGATTGGCCTCAATACCCCTTCGGCTCACCATGTAGCCCAAGAATTTGCCCCCTTGGACGCCGAAGGTGCACTTCTTCGGGTTTAGCCGAAGGTTGAATTTTTGCATGATGGCGAAGATCTCTCGGAGGTCGTCAGCATGGCTGGAAGATTGTTTGCTCTTGACGATCATGTCGTCAACATAGGCCTCCATGGTGCGCCCTAGGATGGCTTGAAAGACCCGGGCCACCATCCGGGTGTAAGTGGCCCCCGAGTTCTTTAGGCCGAAGGCCATCACTAGGTAGCAGAAGATTCCCTCGGGAGTCATGAAGGCAGTTTTTTCGGCGTCCTCCTCGTGCATGAAAATTTGGTGGTACCCTCGGAAGGCATCGAGGAAGGACATGATCTCACACCCTGCGGTCTCATCCACCAGTTGGTCAATGTTTGGTAGAGGGAATGGATCCATAGGGCACGCTTTGTTGAGATCGGTGTAGTCCACGAACATGCGGAAGGTAGGGGGCTTCTGTGCGAGGACTACATTTGCCAGCCATGAGGGGTATTTCACCTCCTTGATGTGCTTAATTGAGAGGAGCATGGCGACCTCCTTCTTCACGAATTCCCTCCTCTCGGCGGAGAGGGGTCTCCTTCGTTGTTGTACTGCTTTTGCCGAGGGGTCCACCGAGAGGCGGTGGGTGATGACCCTTCGGCTGATTCCCGGCATGTCCTCCGGCCCCCATGCAAAGACAGTGGAGTAGGCGCGGAGGGCGTCGGTAATACCGGTCTTCAGATCTTCAGGGAGCTGGGCTCCAATCTTCACGACTCTCTCCGGCTGGGCCGGATCGAGCGCAAAGTCTTCTACGTCCTCACCCGGTTCAGCCCTCGGCCTTCTTTCCTCTTGGTCGATGGTTCCGGTGATGGTGTCAACACGGAATTCCGTCTTGCTCACCTTCTTAGTGACCTGAAGATAGCAGGCGTGGGCAATTTTCTGGTTCCCCCGGGAGTAGCCAATGCCCCCCTCGGCGGGAAACTTGAGGCAGAGGTGCCTCATGGAGATGATGGCTTCGAGGTCCTCGAGGGTTGGCCGGCCGAGGATGATGTTGTGGGCGCAGTCAATGTTGACGACGACGAACTCCACTTCGAGCTGGGCTCTATGGAGCCCGTCGCCGAAGATCACCGGGAGGGTTATTACCCCCTCGGAATCAATAGTATCGCCGGTGAAGCCGGCAAGAGGGGTCTTAATGGGCCGAAGGGACCCCCTCTCCAGATGCAGCTCTCTGAAGGTGCTGAGGTACATTACATTGACGGAGCTGCCCGTGTCAATGTAAGTTCGGTGAATGATGGTGTCGTTTATCTCCGTCCGAATCACCAAAGCATCCCTGTGAGGAGAAGAAGTAGGAGGGAGATCTGCGTTGGTGAAGGTGATGGGTTCCTCCCTCAGTCTTTTTACCGGGGGCATATGAGTGACTTCCCCTACGTAAAGCGATTGAGCCCACTTCTTTCGCTGGCTGGTGGAATCGCCCCCTGTATTGCCACAGGTGATCATGAGGATGTGGCGTTTCTTCTCCTGGTAGTGGGGGTACTCCTCCTCCTCTTCTTCCAAGTTCCCGATCTCCCTCTTCTTGCCGAGGGGGATGGTGTTCGGATTTACCCAGGCATTTACCTTCGTATGGTGCCCTCGGGGAGGTCCCTGATGAGAAGGTCCCTCCTGCCGAGGGCTCTGGACAAATTGGGACAGGTGCCCCGCCTGTATTAATCTCTCGATGGCCGTCTTCAGCTGATGGCAGTCATCGGTCCTGTGCCCCTGGTGCCGATGGAAGCGACAGTAGGGGAACTGAGGGTTGATAGCGTGTACCTCCGGGGGTGCGCGAGAATCACGCTCAACGAGGCCCCTCTCCTCGGCAAAATCGAGGATGATGCTGACGGGGTGCGTCAATGGTGTCCGAGGGCGGTCCAGGAGAATGGGCTGTGCCCAAGTCTTGGGGTTGCTCTTATATCCTCCCCCGGGCTTGGCTTGGCCTTGCCGGGGGCGGTCATCAGAGGGTCCCGAAGCCTTGGGGTGATTTGGAGGAGCCCCCGGCCCTCGGTTATGCTTGTTGTCAGCCCTCGGGGGCTGCTGGTCCGGATGCTGGTGATACTTCTCCACCTCCTCGGCCTCAGCATATCGGTCCCCCCGCTGCAAAGCCCTTATGTAGTCGCGGGGGGGTTCAATGATGAGGCTCCTTGAAAAGTTGCCCTTGCGGAGGACGGTTTGTAGGAGGGCCAGGAGGGTCCCGTCATCAGCACCGTCGACCTTGTCGGCCTCCGTCCTCCAGCGCTCTAGGAAGTCCCGAAGGGTCTCATCCCTCTTCTGGCGTATTGTTAGGAGGTGGGAGAAGTGCTTCCTTGTGCGACGCCTCCCGACAAATTGTGTCAAGAATCGCTGGGCGAGTTCTTGCCAGGAATCAATACAGCCCTCGGGTAGCCTGTTGAACCATTCGTATGCCGGCCCCTCTAAGGTGGAGAGGAACTATCGACACAAATATTCGTCCGACGCCCCTACCATCATCATGCTGTTCTGGTACTTGCTGTAATGTTCCTGGGGGTCCGTTTTTCCGTTGTAGGGCTGTATATGTTGCCCTCGGTATTTTTCCGGGATCCGGGCCGCCAATACCCTTGGGGTAAATGGCGTCCGAGTCCGGAGCTGGATGACGGGTTCCCCGGAGCCCTCGGCCACCTTCTTCTGTAACTCCTCCATTTTGGCCATCATGGCCTCGTATTTGAGATCTGAACGAGGGGTGGAGGTGGTGGCGTGAGCTTTGTTGGACTCCATCTCGTCAAGCCGGCGTTGGAGGGCCGCAATAATCTCGTCCCGGGGATCCTTCGGGAGGGTCTCCGCCCCCTGCGAACGAACCCGGGCCGAGTGGGCCTGGTTGATTTGGTGCCGAGCATCATTGGCATGAAGGGGTGACTTGCCTTTGTCCCGAGGGGGACGCTCCTCGTCTGCCCTCGAAACAGATCCCCCGCTTACCTGGGGCCTTTGGAGTGCTTTCCCCCCGAGGCGGTCTTGGACCCCTCGGCGGTCTGGCCCTCCTCCGAGCCGGTTGAGGGCGGAAGTACGGGGTCTTTCCCTGTTGTCATTATGGCGGTCCCGGGACTGAACTTCCTGGGAGGACGTATCTTGGGCCACCACCCCTTCGTCGTTCCTCACCCGAGGGGTGGGATTTCCGAAGGGGTGTGGCCGAGGGGGAAGTATGATGTTTTCCCCAACCTGAGGGTGAGCTGGAGCCAGGGTGCCGAAGGCACCCGGGTTCTGGGTGAGCGTTTGGATGAAGGCGGAGAGCGCCGATTGCACGTCGATGGTGAGAACCGGAGGGCTGACTTGATCATCGCTCCGGTTTTTCTTCTTGGCCTCGATGCCGAGGCGGGCATCGGGGGCATTTTGTTGGATCTGAAGGCGTAGGTCGACAACCGCCTATTCCAGCCCAGCGATGACACCGCCCTCGGGAGCCCTGTGAGAGGCTTCGGGGGCGTTGACATCGCCGAGGGCCAGGTTCTTGTCTTCTACGTTTTTTGAGTTGGCACGTGTTGTTCTCACCATTTTGATAGAGGGCTAGTGTCTTGTGTTTGGTCGAGGGGGAGGGTTTCTTACTTGATTGTTCGACCTCTCAACGAGAGCACCAAATGATGGATAGTCTACTCGGGGGTATATATCCGAAGGGTTATTACGGGGAATAACTTAGAGAGAAGTCAGAGCAAGTAAGTAAAAGTAGAGAGAGAGTGTATTCAGTATGAATGCCGTTTTCAGCGTGGTTACAAATGGGGAAATGGGGTGCTATTTATAGTAGCAATAAATTTCGGGCAGGGACACGTGTCAAGCGCTCATTGGCCGAGGGGTCACCTCAACTGGTTGGTGCTGGCAGCCGCATGTGGCCGCATTTAATGCGGCTGTTGGATAGGACGTCTGTGCAGGGTACGGTGATCTGTACGCATGTGAGGCGGATATCTTGTCGAGTGAGATGCCTTCGGCCATAGAGCAGTAGCCGAAGGCTCCTCCAACCGAGGGCACCTTGGTGCCGAGGGCTCATAGTACCGAGGGCTACTGTTTTCGCCGTTTTCTCCCAGTTTCTTAGTTTGCTTGAGAAACCCGTTCTGTGAGGGTTTAGACCCTTCGGCCAGGGGCCGAAGGCACCCCTGGCGCGTAGTGCGGGCTGCTTGGTACTCTGGGTTCTGTGATTTGGGCCTGTCGGGCCTTTTGGGCCTGTTGGGCCTTCGCTGGAGTAGTAGGAGTCTGTGGGCCGGGGGTTCCCGGGCCATATACTCCATCAACACGGAACCTATAAAAGTGCATAATGTATCGACTATTGTAAAAACATATAAAAGTGCACTTAACTAATCAATTAATGTGCATAATATTGAGTTGTAATTATGATGCACCTTTAAGGCTAAAAATGTGCATAGTGCACAATTTTCAATAAATTGTGTATAACATGCATATAATGCATTTTAAAAGTTAATATATGTATACGATTACATTGTATATGAAGTGCATAAGGTTTAAGTAGAAGTGCCTTCCCTTAATAAACAAAATACAATATAGGAACTATAAAGTTCGTTATTATTGCATTTGTAGGTGCATAATAATTTAAATAAAAGTGGAAGTACTAAATAAATAAAATAATAAATAATGTAATAGGTAATCTACTTTGCACTTAGTGCACATGTAGAAGATAGTAAAACGTTCCAAATTTTAAGTTATTCGTTTCTAAATAAAGGTCATTAAATAAAGGAAAGTAATGTGTGGATGATGTACGCACATGTAGACTTTTAATTAATAGTATAGCTCCTTACCAAAACACCCCTGATGGAATTTTCAATTAGAATAAGACTAACTATCATTTAATGCTTTCCGTTAATAAGCTAAGGAATGTGTAATACGTGTCTATAGTTATGGTCGTCTGATTGATTGCATGAATGGCTAGATTATATTCTCATTTCTCTCCTAGAACATTATCCTCACCGGAACCGCACCCTATGTATATATATATATGTATGTATGTATATATATGTGTGTGTGTATATATGTGTGTGTGTATATATGTATATATATGTGTGTGTGTGTGTGTATATATGTGTGTGTGTGAGTATATATATATATATATATTTGTGTGTGTGTGTGTGTGGGGGGGGGGGGGGGGGGGGGGAATAAGGATCAAATGAGAAGAGTGCTTATCCTAAGAAGTGAAAATGCATCTGGTGCGTTCATTTTAAGATCTGTGCATCAGATTAGCAAAAAAGTGCACGAGGAAGTGCAAAAAATATTAAAAAAGTGATGCTAGACGTGGTGGCATATCCGTAATTAATCGGAACTTTTCTGCCATCGAAAAAAGTGCATCAGATTAGCGAAAAAGTGCATCAGATGATGGAAATTAATCATCATATACAACCAAGATCAAATAACATCACACAATTAATCATAATTGTAGATTTATAGGGACTTACCTGGAGAGTATCCAATGTTCATTTGAGAGAGTTTGGAAGAAGATGATGTCATTGTTTCTCTTGAATGTGTAATCCCTCTTAGGACAAATGATAGATGGAGTATATAATTTAAGTTGTGATACTCCTTCCTCCTTGATGGTAGGTGTTGGTACGTGTGTTTCAACAAGGGAAAGGAAAGAGTATTTATAATGGGAAATAAGCCAAAAGTCACAACTCTTCATATTTGTCCTAAAGGGTGTTACCACAATGGTACCCCTTAAGTATTATTTCCATCAAATAATACATATATTATATATAATACATAATTATAGATAATACATAAATATAGAACACATTAATATTGGTCATTAGGCCATATTAATTGGAAATATTCCAACATTCTCCCATTTGGGCTAGTGACCAATAATCGTTAAGTTGCCCAAATATGTGTTCTAAATACCCAATATCTATACTATAATAAAGAAGTACATTCGCACGCATCTGTATATAGCCAAAAGTTGACCACTAATCATACTATAGCACATGTATTAGGACTTTAAGGTCATAAAACATAAACAATCAAATGTAATGTGGTAATTAATATTAATTTGTCTATGATACCAAAGTTAGTGCGCACGGTATACATATGATAGACAATTAAATATTCAAGTAAATTCTTATATACATGAATTGTTCATAAGAGCAATATTTTTAATAAAGTAAGGTCTCGACTAAAACCCGTTCACATCACATGTTCTTGAAATTTTTTGGGTGGTAGACCTTTTGTCATCGGATCCGCAAGAATATCATGAGTGCTAATGTACTCGATAGAAAGATTATTTTCTTCAACTCGTTCACGTACAAAGAAGAACTTTGTATCAAGATATAATCCAGCCCATCTCAAACTGTTGCCATTTGAAAAGCTTACGGTGGCAGAATTATCACAGTAAATCTTTAACGGTCTTGAAATGGAGTGAACTATTTTGAGTCCCTTGATCAAATTCCTCAATAACATTCCATGACATGTTGCGTTATAAACACCAACATATTCAGCCATCATAGTAGAGGTAGTGGTCAATTGTAGTTTATGACTCCTCCATGAAATGGGCCCACCTGCCATCATAAAAATGTATCCCGACGTCGATTTTCTATCGTCTTTGCATTTAGAGAAATCGGAGTTGGAATATCCCGTTACTTCTAAATCGTTTGTTGCTCTATAAGTCAGTTTGTAATCTTTAGTCCCCTGAAGATATCATAAGACCTTCTTAGCAGCCTTCCAATGATCAAGGCCAGGATTATGCTGATATCGGCCTAACATACCGGATATGTAAGCGATATCGGGACGACTACAAACTTGAGCATACATCAAACTTCCAACTATGGATGCGTAAGGAATCAACCTCATTTGATCCTTTTCTAATTCCGTTTTTGGACATTGAAATGAGCCAAAAATGTCTCCTTTAACAACTGGAGCGAAAGAAGGTGAACAATGTTGCATGTTAAAGCGTGCGAGTATACGTTCTACGTATGCCTTTTGAGACAGTCCTAATGTCCTATTGGCCCGATCTCGGTGAATTTCGATGCCAATAACATAAGAGGCTTCTCCGAGGTCTTTCATGTCAAAATGTCGTGAAATTAATCGCTTTGACTCATGCAACAAGTCATGACTATTACTTGCCAATAAGATGTCATCAACGTAAAGAACAAGTATCGCAAGATTTCTCCCACTCATTTTGAGGTAGATACATTGATCCACTTTATTTTTATAGAAGTCGTTCCTTTTCATGACTTCATCAAATTTTAGGTACCAATGACGTGATGCTTGTTTAAGCCCATATAATGACTTCTTAAGTTTACATACCAGATGTTCTGGACCTTTAATTTTAAAACCTTCTGGTTGGGTCATATAAACATCTTCATGCAAATCACCATTAAGAAAAGCGGTTTTAACATCTATTTGATGTAGCTCTAAGTTGAAATGAGCTACTAGGGCCATAACAATCCTTAAAGAATCCTTTCTTGAAACAGGAGAGAAAGTCTCCTTGTAATCAATTCCCTCCTTTTGGGTGTAGCCTTTGGTGACCAATCGCGCTTTGAAACGCTCGACGTTTCCATTTGCGTCTAATTTTGTTTTGAAGACCCACTTGCATCCTACTGGTTTTACACCCTTAGGCAATTCAGCAAGTTCCCATACATCATTCTTACTCATGGAATCAAGCTCGTCAATCATTGCTTCATTCCATTGAGTAGATTAACCACTACAAATGGCCTCATTATAAGAGGTCGGGTCATCACACTTTCTTAGATCAGCCTCATTAAGATAGATTACATAATCATCAAAATTAGTGGGCCGTCTAGATCTTTGCGATCTTCTCAATGGTTGTTCGGACTCTTGAAGTTTAGTGATAATTTCAGGGATCGGTTCAGCTTGAGGTGTTTCATTATTTTCCCCAAAAGCTGGTGTTTCTTCATTTTGTGGCACACAGGGAGCATCATTATCTTCGAGAGATGAACTTGGCAAGGTAGTATCGTTTACAAGAGGTGCAATAGGTTGAAAAAGTACAGAGAATATTCGCCCCTCCTCTTGCACTTCTTGTAAATCAACACCATCGATATACCTGCTCCCACTAATGTTGGAGTTCTCTAAGAACTCAGCATGTCGAGTATCAACGATGCGAGTAGTGTGAGACAGGCAATAAAATCGAGAACCCTTTGAGTGTTCAGGGTATCCTATAAAGGAGCAACTGACGGTTTTCATGTCGAGCTTCCTTTGTTGGGGATTATAAAGCTTAGCTTCAGCCGGGCAGCCCCATACTTTCATATACCTAAGGCTCGGTTTCCTTCCCGTCCAAATTTCATAAGGGGTTTTCGGAACAGATTTAGAAGGAACCCTATTAAGTATATGAACTGCTGTTTTTAAGGCTTCGGTCCATAGAAATTTAGGTAGGCTTGTATTGGATAACATACTTCGTACCATGTCCGTGAGGGTCCTATTTCTTCTCTCAGCAACACCGTTTTGCTGAGGAGTACCCGGCATGGTAAATTAATTCACGATCCCATGTTCCTTACAAAATTCAAAGAAGGGTCCAGGAGCCTGACCTATATCAATATGTCTACCATAATACTCACCTCTTCTATCTGATCTCACTACCTTTATCTTACGGTCGAGTTGATTCTCAACCTCGGTCTTAAAGGTTTTGAACATGTCAAGTGCATCAGATTTTTCATTGATTAAGTACAAATACATATATCGCGAATAATCATCTATAAAAGTGATAAATGACTTATGTCCGGTTATTCTAGCGGGAAAAAGACCACAAATGTCAGTATGAATTAATTCCAGTAAACCAGAACTCCTTGTGGCGCCTCTTTTATTTCCCTTTGCCATTTTAGCTTTAAGGCATTTTACACATGTTTCAAAATCATTAAAATCGAGAGATGGTAATATTCCATCCTTCACAAGCCTTAGCATTCGATCCCGTGAGATGTGGCCCAAACGTTGATGCCACAACATGGATGAAGTTTCCAAGTCTCGTTTTCTTTTGATTGGATTTTCGTTGATATTATATGAGAACAAGGATTTTGAAAAAGTATCATCCAAGCATAATTTATAAAGGTTGTCTTCTAAGCAACCATAACCAACAACATCAGAAACTTTTCATATAGTAACCCTACCATTATTAAAAGTTAATACATAACCATTATTGTTTAACTTAGGTACAGATACTAAATTCCGAGTAATGCTCGGTACATACAATGTGTCATATAAATACATGCAGAAGCCACCCTCCAATACTAAAGGTAAGGTACCAACAGCTTCAACATTAATATCTTCACCATTCCCGATTTTAATGGTCCTTTGGTTTCTTTCCAACCTCCGGATTGTATGGAATCCCTGTAAGGAGTTTGTAACATGAACCATGGAACCAAAATCAATCCACCGTGTGTTTATCGGAACACTTATATTAAAGGACTCATAAATCATAAATAGATGTGTACCTTTCTTGGCTAACCATTCCTTAAACTTAGTGCACTCTCGTTGAAAATGTCCTTTCTTATGACAAAATTTACAACGAGGAGGATCCTTGGCATTGGTTGAGCATGTGACCGCACTTGTACCAATTTTGTGGACCTTTGAGCTTTCACCAGCCTTGAACTTGCCTTTTCTCTTGCTAGTGTTTGCGGTTGTGAGATGGGTGACATCGGGCTTTTCCACTTTGAGGCGCTCCTCCTCTTGTACGCACATTGCTATTAACTCACTCATTTTCCATTTTTCCTTTTGAGTGTTATAGTTAATTTTAAAAGGACCAAATTGTGCAGGCAAGGAGGTCATAATGAAGTGGACTAAGAAGCCCTCGCTAATCTCCATATCCATACTCCTAAGTTTGTTAGCCATGTCACTCATCATCATAATGTGCTCACGCACACCACTCACACCGTCATATTTCTTTGTCAACATTTGCAAGATTAATGTACTCGCATGAGCCTTGGAGGTGCCCTTGAATTGCTCTTCTACGGAGTCCAAGTAAGTTTTCGCATTGTCCGAATCCGGAATGGCTCCACGAATGGCAACCGAGATAGAATTCTTATGATCATAAGAGACATGCAATTTGATCTCTCCCACTATTCATGCACTCGTTTATGCTCTTGAGTACTTTCGACAGTGAGTGCAGCGGGAGGATCATGTCTTAGGGCGAAATCAAGATCCATAACTCCAAGGGTCAGTCTCACATTGTCTCTCCATGACGCAAAATTAGTGCCAGTTAAGGGTTCAATTCCACAATTTGATGTTAAAGTGGTTGTTGGAGAGTCATAAGATTTAAGTGTATGCACAACGATTGAACGAGAGAAAATTAAAATTTGACAAATTTAACATAAAGTATGTCTTGTTTAATAATTGGTTTCACTTTGGCTACATAGGCATCGCACATCACCTTTGGGCAGAATTGTGATGTCTATGTTCATAAAGTCAATATTACAATCATATGTATCATTAAACAACTAGCCGTTGGGTTTATTGTATAATGTTACATGTAATTTTGCACAAAGTCCCAAATTAAAACATGCAATCTATTTTTATAATATTGTTTCGAGAGCATAAATGGGGTGCAAAATTTATCCACATTACCTTAAATGTCTTCCGTTGGGCCGGCAATTTAAGTTAATAATTTAACGGATTCGAATCATTACATAAAATAGAATAAATGTGCAAATCTTTCATCATCGCATGGCACGTCAAAAAAACTTCTTAAGAATAATATGTACACGATCATAATAACAGTTTTAGATGCCACTTAACGACAAACTTGAAGTTATACTCCACATACATAAAGTTTTACATGATGTACTTCATAATAATTATACTCCATTTATGTGAAGTATAATAAATTACATCATTATAATCCAGGCATTCAAAAAGAATCTTCCACAATCATATTGAGTAATATAGTTATATATTAAAATGACAAGTAATAGTTTATACTCCCTCCATTCTCTAATAGATGGGAGTATAGCCTTTGACACAAGATTTAAGAAGGAATTAATAGGGGTAAGATAAAAGGTGTAGTGGGTTGTGTGTAAAGGTAAAAGTAGGAAAGAGAATGAAAAAGTAGGAAAGAGAATGAGGGTAAATGAGTATATTTATTGAAAAAACTTACCAAAAGTAGAAAGGGAGACAACTAATAGAGAACATCCCAAAATGGAAAGAGGACCAAGTATTAGAGAACGGAGGTAGTATTACGTAGTAACATATTACAATGCCACATATAATGCCACCAGGGGCGGACCCAGGAAAGTCATTTTGGGGGGACGAAAATATTTTTGGGGGGGTTCAAAATACTTTTTGGAAGAGCAAAAATCATTTTTCGTATATATATACACTAAAACAAATTTGTTGGGGGGCGGTAGCCCCCCTGGGTCTCTACTACGGTCCGCCCTTGAATGCCACAATACATACTCCGTCTTTCATAATAGAAGAACACATTCACAAACTTAATATACTCGTTAATATGATTATATGAAGCACTCCGGTAGATTAATTTACATGCTCTTAACGAACAATAATCCATATACTTTAATCATTATTGTCCCACTTCCTTTATTTATGTAATCTATACAAGTATAAATTATAACAGTACTCCACGAAATAAAAATAAACCAACTGCTAACATATGAAGATACGATCTATATATTTGCACAGAGTACTCCACGAAATTCTGGATACGCCACTGCATTTTAGGAAAAACTTTCATTTTAATACATATTTGAAAAACTATATTTTAGTTTGAAATTTGATTTAGGGCCTCATTTGAAACAGAGAAAATGACTTATTAGACTCGGAACACTTATTTTTAACCTGCTAGATATTCAATCTAGGTGTAGAACATAAAAGAATCTAACATACTTGGGCCTATAACACTATTATGGCCCATGTTATCCATTCATAGGCCAAACTCAATGATTATTTATCCTAAAGTTACAAACAAATGATGTTGTAATTTCATTTCATGTGAAAGTAAAGTGATGCGTTAAATCATACTTCGTATGACACTGTCACATTCTTATTTTGTAAGATGTTTTTAAGAGCAACAATACTATTGATACACACTTTTACACACTAGTTGTGTAGACTTTTTTTTTGTTTGTACAAACAAAACGTGTTTTCGTCGAAACACATTTTGTTGTACAGACAAAAAAACGTTTGCACAGATAGTGTATAAAAGTGTGTACCCAAAAAGTGTGTACCTCAAATCCAACTCTGTCCAACTTTTTTAAGAGGGGATGTATTCATAACTTAAATAAATGAGAAAAAGGTGACAGGGCCTCGAACTTACAAAAAGAATGTCAAATAAGGCCTTATATAGGAGGTTCTGTCCGGTCGATGCCATTTGGGTGGTTCCTGGTGGAATGTTTCGATACAAATTTTTGAGAATCTTATTCATTAAGTCTAGTTTAGTCATACCAAATTTCAGCTAAAAATTCAATCGGGAAGGCGTTCAAATAAATTCTTGAAGATAACTACGCTTTTAATCACGCACTTATCTTCAAGAGTTTATTTGAATGTCTTCCCAATTGAAGTTTTAGTTGAAAATTGGTATGAGTAAAGTAGACTTAATGAATAAGATGCTCAAAACGTTTCATTGAAAACTTTCACCGGGAACCGCCTCAAATAGCGTCGGTCGGACAGAATCTCCTATATAAGCTCTTATTTGACATTTGTTTATAAGTTCAAGGCCTTATGTGACCCTTTTCCTTAAATAAATCCATTTGAGCTTTCTTCTCATCAAATGGGAAGGATTTTCCGTCCAAGTTTGATTAAGCGGTATAAAATATTAATTGGCTTGACCGGTATTCAATTTAGGACCAATTCTTTTAAGAGGTATGTATTCATAACTTAGTGTGTACACCAGCAACCATTTTCCATAGTGGACACGTCAAACGTGTTTGTCAATCAAAAGAGTTGAAACTTCTCTCGTCATTATATACTTCCAACCTTTCCTCCTCTTAATTAATCTGCACACAAATTATAATTATAAAGCTCTGACCTTTCAATATATACCTTCCCCACTCCCCAGTCTTGTTCAGCCCAAGGTTATGGACCCAGAGGCTGTAATAAACACTTTCGATTCTTGCTGGTTCAATCTTCAAATCCTCAAGAAACGATCAAACCCACCATCTTCCTCGAGCTTTGAGAACACCCCAGACAGCAAAATTCTCCAAAACGTTTCAACACCAAAGAGATTCTCAAGCTTATTGGCAGTTGAAACCAGGTCAAAAGACGAACTTTTGCGGTCAAATACCGGGTACAACTCCGACTCCTTTTCCCCTGTTTCAGTCCTCCCGCCGGATTCTGTTTTCCAAACCACGCCGGAAGTGAAGAGGGGAAACAGAACAAGAAGAACAGGGAGGAGAAAGGGAGAGAATGGTGGATGGGGTAGCAAGAGCTTGTCAGAGCTGGAGTTTAAGGAGCTGGCGGGGTTTATGGATCTTGGGTTTGAATTCTCAGAAGAAGATGTAAATTCAAGTCTGGTTGAGATCATTCCTGGGTTGCAGAAGCTGGGCAAGAAAGAAGAGGAGAAAGAAGCTTCAGAGAAGTACCTAAATAAGTCTGCTAAAGCCAGGCCTTATCTCTCTGAAGCTTGGGAGGTTATGGGGGAAGAAAAGAAAGGGAAGAACGGATTAATGTACTGGAGAATCCCACCACTGAGCAATGAGGTGGTCATCAAAGATAGTCTCAAATGCTGGGCTCATACTGTGGCAGCAGCTGTTAGATGATGATAATTAATGTTAGTTTTTCAGTCAATCATTTCTGTTGCATGTTAGGATTGTGATGATTTTTGTTTCGTGTGTTTTTGGTCTTCGAATATGTAAAAACAGAATTAGAGACACATGTGCGGTTTTAGCTGTTGTATTCCACTTTTTCCATCTAGTCAGAACAGTCTCTGGTCTAGAATAAGAGAATTTCTGATATACGCATCGTACAAAGAGAGAATGCATATGATGTTTTGAAGAGTAATGCTAGAAAGACATTATGAGAGTTTGTCTTACTACCACCATGTTTCTCTTGCTAACTCCTATCGTATTACTCAATGTCGCCCATACTTCAATAGGGTACCGTATCAGCTTATCGAAAATGTTTCCGTATCTGATACTCAAGGATATCCGTACCGTATGTTCCCGAATCGTATATGTAATTTTTAAAAGTTTCCAATTTTTTATAATTATTTTAAAATTTCGGATACTCGTATCCTGACGGATACACGTATGAACTTTTAAAAAAACACGTACCCAAAATTTACCTAATAAAATTCTTAAAATATAAAAAACTAAAAATAAATTTTATGTGGTACACATCTAATGGGCCTATCCCTAATTCACTCATCTTTAATTTACTCATCCGGCCTATCCCTAATTCACTTACGTAAGGCAGGGAGCAAGCGACAAGCAGAACGAGCAAGTCATATGTGAACCAATAATTCACTTAAGTATTTTCTACTCCGTATCTTTTGTTTTATGTCTTCGTTACTCAAGAACTTTGAGTATCTGCACTTTTTATTTCAAAATTGTGGTTGTTTCACTTATTTCTCATTTTAAATTAATTAATGACTTATTGACTATATTTATATTTTGAGATATACTAATGTGTATGAGATAAAAGATGAATTTATTTCTAAGTATCTTGATAACGTATATAAAAGATTGTAATTTTTAATATTTATAAATACACCCTCATAATTCTTAATATTTATAAATATACCCCCCATAACTTCTAATATTTATAAATATACCCCTACCCCTGTATTCGTATCATACTTTTTTTTGTCATATCCCAATACTCATTTCCGCGTTTCCTCATACCGGTATCCCGGTATCGGTCCTACATAAGTATTACTTTGAAAGACAATAAATATTAATTGCCTGGTGACTCAAATTAGTCCTGGAATTTTAAGATCAGGCATTCAATAAAAACATCACAAATTCACGAATTTAGTATCTTGAATTCAAAATCTCGTGTATCAAAGAATCACTTTATTTTACCAAAAAAAGGAATCACTTTATTTTACTCGAATCACTTTATTTTACTCGAATCTCAATTATAGTTTTTACATTTCAATCATTAGTAAATGGGTCGATCCAAAATGGGACACATGAATGGAACCGATATACATAGATAGTATGTTACGCGTGTGAGTCGTGTGACATGTAATTGGATATTTTATACTCTCATTTTGATAAACCTTTCACCTAAAAATACGTGAATACCTTTAATTTTTATCCTAATTTAAATTTCTTCTCCCCCAACCACTTTCTTAATTCATCATTTCTCTTCTCTAAACATTTATTTTATTTTATCATGAAAAGCCTGCTATCTCTCCTATTATTTCAGTCCATGAAACCTTCATATTAGGCACTACTCGTTATCAAATGCCTGAGGGAGTACTCATTTAGTCATTTATTAATAAAATTAATAAAGTTGTGAAGAGCTCTTTTACTTTCGAAATTCCTCTCTTCTGTTTCTGTTCAGTCTGAGAATCATATGTATGCGTTCAATCTAAAAAGTATTACTTCTGTCCTGCTATGATTGTCCTATTTTACTTTATTGGACCGTTCCACTAGGATTGTCTCACATCAAATTTGGTAAATTTTGTGTGACTCTAAATCATTTTTACTTTATTCTTACTTTATAAATTCAATATCAATCACATTAACCATTTTTTATTAATTTGCGTGTCACTCTCTTATTCCATTGTTAGCGGGACGGAGGGAGTAGTTAATAATATGCTTTGTATTACTCATCAAATATGCTCTCTAATAACTCATCCATCAAATGATCGAATATTCCTTATTTCTAAGCTGTCGCATGTCATATATCCTTGAAGGTGTTTTGAACAAATTTTAGGTACAAGAAGATGCCAACTTACTTACTTATTCTATTTGTACACATTCTTATACACGTTCTTATACACTTGTCTGTGATAGGTCATTTTTTTGTCTGTGAATCGGCATGTTTTGTATGTCACAGATAAAAACAATATCCACAGACAAACAAATGACCTATAAAAACAAATGTATAAAAACATGCGTATAAGAAAAGGTGTAGAAATATATTTTTTGAATTTACTTTTGTATAAAAACTTTTGTGTTGTCATTGTCCTGATTTCGCCAGACTGACTCTTGGCTGTCAGTAATTCACCCCAAACCTTAAGGAAGTCAATTTGAGCCGTTAGAACAATTCCCTAGGTTTCCAGGCGGAATCCTAGCACATCTCTACACCACCGCGCATGAAAAGTCGCATTTAACTATTTTTTTTTTGTTAATTTTGCTATAGGTACCCCAACTTTACCCCATTTTCTACCCCATATAAATACTCCCTTTTTTACCATCTATTTTACTCCTTCCAAACATCTCTCATCCCACATCCCCTCATTTGTTTCTCCTATGTCCCCTTCTATTCTCTCACCTCCATTCCCCATTTTTTCTCCTCTTTTCATTTCAAGCTAACAGCTCTCATCTCCATTTTTGAAGTTTTCAAGACCTACCCATTTAGTTGTGTCTAAGGTAACCATCCCTTCTCAAATCATGAGTTACGTACTCCATTTACGATTTTTCTTCATGTGCGTTTTTTATTTTTATTTTTTCCTTTTTTCGATTTTATGTATATTATGTATGATATAAAAGGGAATAATTGATTATTTTGTTTCATTGTAATGTTTTTGAGGTGTTACCTAATTAAAATTTTAGTGTAATTTCTCTATTTCATTTTATGCCCATAACATGTTTGTAGAAATTACTCAATGAATTTTTTGTTGAAATTCAAGACTTTTTTCCATTTTTTTGTACCTCAAGGGAAGAAGATGATGAAGGTGTGAACGTTGAAGGCTTGGAGCAGAGTATGTTGTTTTTTGTCATTTGTTTGTATTTTGTTTGGCGGACAGACAATTTAGAACTGCAGTGTCTGTCTAGCTTAAAGTGAACACGGTTTTGTCTTAAAATCTGGGCCAATTAATTACTCTCTGTCTTACAACCAGACAAATTTTGTCTGGGCCAGACATTAGTAGTCTGGGCCAATTAACTACTCTTTGTCTTACAGCCAGACGAATTTTGTCTGGGCCAGACATTAGTAGTCTGTGCCAATTAACTACTCTATGTCTTACAGCCAGACAAATTTTGTCTGGACCGGACATTAGTAGTTTGGGCCAATTAACTACTCTTTGTCTTACAGCCAGACAAAAGTTGGCTGTGCCAAACAATAGTTGTCTCTTACACACAAATTGACTATGCCCCGCATATGTTATTTGTGCCAAATATGTGTTCTGACTACGTGTTGTGTATTAATTGTAGGTATTCACTTCAAGCTGACGAATGGCTTAAAATGCAAGGCTGAAAAACAGTTCCGAGCGAACGCTAATTCATTTACAAAAATGATACCATGTGACTTCTTTTGCAAGAGATTATATGCACTAGTCTTGAAGAATGCTGAAGTATAGAGTGTTGGAAAATGTGTCCATTTTGAACTTGTGATTTTTTGAACATGTAATTTTTTCATATACAATTGGGAAAATGTGTTGAATATTGTACAATGCTACATGTTCAATGTTGAAAATTATTGTCTTTCGACGTGAAAGTAATGTTTGTCTGGTTATCCCTGTTGTTTATCTATTCAATGGGGTGTACATGAACAAATACAATCATATTTTCGAACACTTTAACAATTACTAAACTCATCAAAATGTACTAGAAAATACAGTTTTACTAAACTCACCAATGCCTTGCCAGACAACTACTTTCACATGACAGACAACTATAAACAAATTTTAAACAATTAAAAATAAATTGACAGACAACTCCAAGTCATTGAAGTCTTTCAATACTTCAATGATCAGACCATCGTCCTCTTCTTCCCCAGATGGCATATTACCTCTGTCACCATCGTATGGGTTGCCAGAAAACTTTAAAACATTTTGACTGAAAACTACAACCCAATTTTAAAGAATTCCAAATGACGTGCAAGACAATTCAAATGGGCTGCCAGACAACTAATTTTACCTGATAGACAACTACAAAACGATTTTCAATAATTTAAAATAAAATGATAGACAACTCAAATGTCTTGTCGGACAACTACTTTCACATGACAGATAACTACAAACCAATTTTAAACAATTGGATTTAATGTGGCAGACAACTAAAATACCTTGCGAGACAATTACTTTCACATGACAGACAACTATAAACAAATTTTAAACAATTCAAAATAAATTGATAGGCAACTCCAAACCAATTACATAATATTCAAAAAACCATGACAAACATCTCAATATCATCACAAAGTAGTCTAAATATACACAAGTACTTCACAATTTCACCAGACAGACAACTATTTTCACATTACAGGCAACTCGAATGGAATGCCAGACAACGCTTTTCACATACAGACAACTACAAATCAATTTTAAAGAATTTATTTCACATTACAGACAAATTAAATTCAATGCCAGACAACTCTTTTCTTTTCAGGTTTGCTGGCGTAGAGAGCACTTGGTCCAGCGCACGTCGGGCTCGAGCTCGAAGGCACAGTAAGTATCGACCCCAACAATCACCGCCATGGCAAAGAGCAACAGATCTGGTCTTCGCTGACGGCGAGTTTGGTGACGGCGTCGGAAACTACCGCTTGTCTTTACGAAGCAGAGTGGGCTCTTCATCCGTCTGAGCAGCAGATCTATCCCAGATATTGTGGAGAGACAAGATGCGGCCGGCGAGGCGGCAGAGCAACTTCTAACAGCGTCTGCCGGCGCTCCTGCTGGCGACGATCTTCAGCAGATGACACGCCATGGGAGTGACGGCTGCTCCATGTGAAATCCTCTTTTCTGATTTCTTTTTGTTTGTGAATGTGCCAGAACGAGTGGGAAGGGGAAAGTGAGATGAGGGTGAAAGGAAGATGAGGGGTAGGGGAGATGAAGGAGTGGGGGTAAATTTTTGGGATGGGTTTTATATGGGGTACAAATTGGGGTAAAGATTGGAGTACCTATAGCATTTTTGTTTTTTTGGAGAGCTCTACGGTGCATTCACATTCTGGAGTGTTTTGGTGCATTAGGCATGTGTCTAAATTTCATTGGATATATTTTCCATGTAAGCTATCTTATTATAAAATATAAAGAATTGCATTTTGATCCCTACAAAATAGATATGTAGTGTTAGATACACCCCTTGACCTTTATTACCTCATTTCGTTTTCTCTTTCAGAGCATAAGAATCCTATTGAAACTCCTCTGACTGTGTGTGGTCCGTGTGGACAACATCTTTGTTCAACCTTTTTTTTGGGTGAAGCTTTCGATCAGTTTCCCTTTGTTGTGACAATCTCTCAACATTGACAAGTGAAAGCTTGAAACCATTCATCTAAAGGATACGGAGGCGGCAAATTTTTGGGCTTTACGAAACTGAAAAGCATCGAGTCATTGCAAAGAGGATGTTCAGCGGCGAAGGTCACGAATTTCAGGTTTGTCGTTAGTTTCTTTGAGATTGGGTCTTCACTAATAAAAAATTAAGAATTAAATCTCGGTTACTGTTGTTTGTTGTTATTATTGTTTTTGCATTTATTCAATCGAAACAATAAGGGAGCTTTACAATAACAATTAGAACAATCCTACAACAAAACCAGTTGTCTAGAAGATGGTTTATTGCTTGATTCCCTAAATGAGCACTACATTTTTTTGGTCAGGGTAATAGAAAGTGGCCGCCTAATTTCAGGAGATGTTGTCAAGCTGTAAATCCTGGAGACGGTGAAAGCACGAGTGCTGCTGATCTAGGCAATCAATCATAAATAGATAGCATTAATGGTTGATGGCCGGTTATTTAGTACACTTTGAATAAATAAATATTAATCTTGTTGTGTGTGGTTGTTATTTGAGCTATCAGTGGGCACCAACTGATTGAAGAAGGGTGCTAATG
Source organism: Cuscuta europaea (assembly GCA_945859875.1). NCBI lineage: Eukaryota > Viridiplantae > Streptophyta > Magnoliopsida > Solanales > Convolvulaceae > Cuscuta > Cuscuta europaea. Next base: position 2,329,250 of record CAMAPE010000061.1, read on the forward strand.
AAGACGTATTGTTGGAGATACTAATAGGCTACCAAATAGGACTGGTTTGTCACCTTTGGCATTGTGTCATCTCTCAGCAGCAGTTTATTCCCAGGTTCATTGGACTCCGGGAGCAAAAGAAGAAAGAGCAGCCGTATTCCATCATATTCCGCATAGTAGATGTTTTTGAGCATGTTGGAGATGACTATTATCAGCCCAGCAATGCCCATTTTGATCTCTACTTTCCACCACCATGGCAAAAAACCTTTTGGAATCGATGTGGTTATATACCTTATCGGTTGTGTTTTTGCTGAACTTCTTTGTTAAGCAATCCATAAAAGCTAAGGATTTCACCAAGGAACATGAGCAAGTTTTCAGCTGGACTGCATTGAAATCTTTTAGGGAAATTTTAAGATGGGCATATGGATAAAGGAAGAAAACAGCTAAGAGAAATATAAGCTGCAACCTGAGCTTTTCTTGCTGGCAAGTAAGGGTTTAGAGCAGGGTGTGGGCTGATTCGCTACTTATTTGGATTTATCTTCATATTGGGACTACGCAGAAATGAAGCAATCCTGAAGAGTGGCATTTTGTCTCATTTTCTACTCATTTATGTCATAGTTTGAAAAATCCATTTAATTCCCACCCTCATATGAGCCGTTTCTCATAAGACTATGTACTCTTTTCCTTTATCATTAATAAAAGTTTCTCCTTTTCTTGTGGGGAAAAAAATGCTACATTATCTTTTGTATATGTTAGATTGTAGTATACCAACTTATCAAGATGCGAGCTACGGGGAAGTACATTTCAATTAGAACTTCAACCTTTCAAATAAAAGACTACCACAACATTTGTAGGTTAAATAACATACTATCACCGGTACAAAAAGACTTCACATAATCACATTGGTTAAAAAAACTTTTCAAAATTTTAGTACATTCAGCGTCACCTTACAAAATTAACGTCAACATAAAAGAGATAATACACCACCAAACTTAAAAAGAATTACATAGTATTAGAATAACAAATAGGAAACTAACTTCATATCAACAAGAGAGCCCCTAACAGTACAAGGTAAATCATGAACATTAGTGAAAATGAAGGATCTATCTAAAGAGCAACCCAAATGAACTACTACAAAAACCATCATATTACAATCCTTATGTATATGAGAACGACAAGAAATGGGCTCTCGGATTCCTGCACACTTTCATGATGGTCTTCAGATTCTTCAACCCATCAAAGATTCCCAGAGTCAACTTCATTCGTAAATCATTTATTGTGTCACCCCTTGGAAACTATGCGGAGAAGTAAATGTCTAACATGAGAAGGAGAAGCTGCACCAAACGGGGAAGCAAAGGCAGCTTGCGAGACTCCATTATGATTTCAAACAATAATTTCACCAACCACTAAAGGACTGTGCAAGTAGGATGCAGAGATATTACATTAAAGTGTTAAACCCCTCTAGCTTTAGGAGCAACCCATGTGGCAATCCATAGGTGAGCATGTATTTTAAAATTCCTCCTGTTTGTAATCAAAGGGTACAATCATGGTTAGTTACTTCACAAATGGGCAGAGTCAATCAGAAGATACTTTAAAGTTAATAACATGGTAATGGCCCATGCGAATTCCATGGCTTAAAGTTGATGATATACTATCAACACACACACAGAGAGAGAGAGAGAGAGAGAGAGAGATATGTTACCATCCATAGTTTTAGATGAAGCTTGCAAGTTACAATCACCACATAATACAATCATGCTTAATGAATGATGCTACTCTGTATTCATGAAGTAACAGCCCAGAAAAATGCCTCCACTGAACTGAGACCAATATTCCCACCCTAGGTGAAACCATTTCAGTTAAAACACTTCAAAACTTCTTATCACTATACTGACACTAACTATTCAACACTTCAATTTTCAATGTACCTCATACATAAGCTATCCACATTACTTAACTGTGGATCTGTTACCAATATTTTTCATGTTTATACAATTATTAAGCAAACTCAACCATATGAAATGCTTAACCTGAGGAGGGAGGCATTGGAAACCTTACATAAAAACAATACTCATAAAAACCAATATGGTACAATCTGAAAAGATCTTTTCCAGAAGATTACAATCCATTTTATGACTTCTATTCATAAAGAATGAAACTAAACAGATGCAGGTCCCATTGCAGCCTTATAATCTCTAATCAGAACCAAATGTCCAAAATTTCAAAACTATGGACACTATTAAAAAATAATACTACCTCCGTTCTCTTTTAATTGCAACATTGGAGCACCAATACATAGAAATCATCCAATAATAAATGAGTAAGCTAAAGTAAATATGATATGAATATAGTTCATGTTAATTTCCTGAAATTGACATGTATTTAAGATGTTATATAAAATGAATTTATGTCCTACCCGACTTCACACAAATGGTGTGGAGGAAGTTTTAGGGTTGAGTTCCCTCTTCGACTTCGAGAAGGAAAAACTTGAGAAACTGAAGCCTAAGTTTAAGTCCTGCATTAGAAAGGGAATCATGTCTGCCAATGGAATCAAGCTTGAGCTTATGTATTTTTTTTATCCATGTGGTTATTTGATCCATGTGGTTTTTCCACTGTAGGGAAACTACCATAAAGTCATTTTGACTATTTTTGCCTTCAAAACCCTGCTCGGGAACCTATCTGCTGTGATGCCTTTCTTCTTATATTTCTCACACAAGCTATGAATTTTGATATTCTATTTTTTTTCTCATTCACCCTATGGGGTGTTTGTAACCCAAAAAATGATCCAGGGAGGGGGTAAAAACATGAACACCAAGTTTGAGTCCCAACCATAGCCTTAGTCTTGCCTCCCAGCCTCTAGAAATGGATTCCCTGGCTTTGGAGGAAAATAAGGTCCAACGCCTTTTAGGAACAGAGACATTGTTTGGTTAAGTGAAGGGGAGGTCCGACACCATTATTTTCGCAGAGAAAGTAACACTATATACGGTAACTGTATATCATTCTAAACCCAAACCATCGCCAACTAGCCCAAATCTGTCATCTGACTGGCATCTTAATTTTTTCACAACATTGACCTTGTAAAAGGTTTCTTTACTCTTGGTCATTTAATAGGCTGTTCACTTTTCTGTCCTACATTTATTTATTAGTAATATATGTGGAAAATTCTAAAACAAATCTTCTTGTAAGTTCATCACTAGAGCTACAGACTTATCAAAAGGTCATTTTACCAGGCCAATAACATCTTCTTATTCAGGAAGGTGTTTAGGATGGTGTATTAGAGTTTATATAAGTTCAGGGAGCAAATATCTGCAGTTGTTAACCACAAAAGATCAATACATGGAAAATTACATGCCACATGGAAAAATGCAAATTCACACTAACTAATTCACAATAAAAATGCAAATAAAAATTAGGGATGATAACTTTAACATATAGTTCGATCATAATTGGTGAAAAGTGAAGAAATTAGAGATGATTCACCTACCTTGGATTGAGTCGCAGCCATGAAATTAGAGATGAAGATGAGGGACTTTAGTTTCTCTGGCCCTGGTATCCCTGGTTTCTTTGTATCCCAGAGGCCGCTTGAACGATTCTTCCCTTGCTGCCTTCTCTTCCCAGACGCAGCTTGAAATGTTCGTTTCTGTCTGCCTCCGCCTCCTAGACGCTGCTTGAACGGTTCGTCTCTCCTTGCCTTCGCCGATGTGGCTTGACCCTATCTCCCTTCCTTCGATGACGTTGACCGTATCTCCCTGCCTTCGCCGACGCAGCTTGTCCGTCTCTCTCTGCCTTCGCCGACGCAGCTTGTCCGTCTCTGCCTGTCTTCATCGACGCAGCTTGACCGTCTCTCGCTAGTCGCTGCCTTCTTTCTTTCTTTCCGATAACACAAATGATAAAACTGAGCGGGGCTGAGGAAGGACTTACTTGCAATAAACACATTTTTTAATAAAAAAAGTGACTAGGATAGACTTACCAATAAAATGGTGCCAACGGTTGAATGCACCAAAACATCCCATAATTTAGATGCACCGTAAAATTTTCCTTTTTTTTCACTTTTAACTAATTTCATAGCGCTGAATGATCATCATTTCAGAAAAACTTTCCAAATTAACCCGCTTGATAAATTGAACTCAATACCTCTTTCACGTGGACCTCTCTCACTTATCTTCTTTGCCCAATATTTCTCTTTAGTCGTTAGGGTCGCATGTTTCGACATTGAAGAGTACTTAGGGAGATTTTCCAAAATAGAGTAAATGGAGTTTGGAATTCCAAAATAGAACTCATATGTTTTTATTTCCGAAATAAGACTAACATGGCAATATTTATTGCCATGTTATAGGCGTGACTCCGAAATAGTTGCAGGACAGTATTTCTCACTTATCTTCATATATGACTGTAAAAACTCTTATTTCGGGAAGAAAAACATAGTAGTCATATTTTGAAATTATAACTTCATTTACTCCTATTTAGGACAACTTTCCTTTGATCAATCAATCTCTTGGGTTCTGATCCCAAGGTTTTATGCATGCAATTGAGCAGAAGATAGTGCTCCAAGCGGAATAAATGCGTTTATGATTTTTTACCGCAACTCTTTAGAGAACCTAAAAATTGATTAACATTTTCATGTTCTCAACAACAAATTAACAATGACAATGTCAATTGTCATTAGACTAAGAAATATTTAAAAGGAATTTTATCAATTCATGACTCGAAAGATAGTTGAATTATCAACTTGAGACAAAAAAGATGAAATTTGTCGATATAGAACCCGAATGATGGAAAACTATCTATTTAGGACCTAAAGATTGAAAATTATCAATCTAGGACCTAAGTTGTCATGATTTTTTTTTATTTTTTTAAACTTTATATATTATTTAATTTTATTAAGCTAAAAAACTTCTGTGAAGAAAGGTTTATAAAAAATCAACAATGGAATTAATAAAAAAATAAATAAATCAAAACCTATGAAATGTTAGGTCCTAAATTGTTGGATTTCGATCATTCAAGTCCTATATCGATATTTTTCATCTTTTGGGTCCCGATTTGATCATTCATCTATCTTTTGAGTCTTGAATTTATAAAAATTCATATTTAAATGACCACTCAAACTAGCCGTGAGGGCAAGTGGACCGCAATTTGAGAAAATTCCATCTACTTGAATTCAAGCCTTCAAGGCCTCTATAACAAGTGCCTATCGATGAGCGCAAATTATAAGGTACACCCGGGTGTAACTATACACCCGGTATTTTTCCAATTCTCTTGAACTTTGAGTCTTCTACTCCCATTGCATATTTGTTTCACGTTGAACCTACGCCATCCACATCGCCGTTCAACCTTCACCGGCCATCTGCCATCGCTCCGAGCTTCATCATCACCATCAACCGACGAGCAGAATTCTTCCATTGGTGCAATCTGACCAAGAGCGCATTCCATCTTGATGCAACCTGATTTTTTTTAGTCTCACCTTGGTTGCCCAATCATCGGCACTCTGGCCCGTCAGAATTCAGGCATCTCAGGTCCGTCGTCATGCATCCATCTCCGATGCTGCATAGATTCTAGATGATAATGTTAATACTATGTATAAACTAGATTCTGGTGATATTAACCTGGCAGATCAATCCAACTCTTGTGGCATCGCTCTCACATACCAAATGAGCATAACGCTTAAACGAAATGAGCATAGACAAATGAGGATTTGAGCACATTAGCGATTTCAAATAACATTTTTTATTTTTCGATATTCACTTTGTAAGTTATGTATTTTGATTTTAAAATGTCATATAAATTCATATTTCATAAGTATCACGTGCTCAATATTGGACTCCTAATACTCAACAAAATAATTGTAATGCTCAGTCAAATTTCATTCATGCTCATTTGAAAAAACTGTGATTTTCATCTTAATAGAAGATGTTTGATGAATAATAAAAATGTTGTGACGTTCAATTAACAAACCTTACGATTTTCACATTAATGCGCATTTTGTAAGTTACAAATGCTCATTTGGTACTGATGGTATACTCATTTGTAAAATGTCATATCAATGCATATTCCAAAAGTATCGTATCATATCACATTAAATTCGCATATTGAAATTCATAGGAATTATTTGTACACGTAATTTAGTAAGTTTTATAAAAGAAAACGAAGTGAATTCGAAGATATGAAGCACAGATGGTGATGCTCATTGTTAGGCTCATAATACTCAATACAATAGGTCAGATTCTCACTAAACGTACATCAATGCTCATTTCGCGAAAATCGCGATTTTTCTCTTAAATTTCGAAATGCCACCGTTTCAAAAAATGGACCTTTTGATTATGGGTTGTATTACCTAATGGGCCGTTGTCTTCCTTAATTGGACCGGATGTACGGTGGCGACCTTACACCCAGATGTAGGATATATGGATCCATCAATGAGTGTGCAAGGCACGATACACACAAACAAAAATATAAACATATACATACATACGGGAGGTTTATAGTGAAAACTAATCTCAGTTGTAATCTTTTTTATACTATCTCCTTCCCATTTAATTAATGATTCTCGTTTTTCATTTTTGGACGTCTCACTTAAAGGTTCTTACTTTCTATTTTAGAAAACATTTAACACTCTTAAATAACAACTTAATCATCAAATATTAAAAATAATATGCTACCACCGGTCCCAAATAAGTTTCACATTTTCCTTTGTGCATAGGTCCAAAATAAATTTCACATTTCTACTTTTGGCAAGTTTTAATATAAAGTTACCCTTACATACTTTATTACATGTTTTAGACTCACTTTCTCTTTCACACTACATCAAATATACTTTTGGTAGTTGTCTAATGGGAAAGTCAAAAGCAAAAATTTCACTTTCTTAAAAACCGTAAAGTCAAAGCGTGAAATTTATCTGGATGTGATTAAATATTTATAACATCACAGTTATTACCAATAACTCATTATATTATATACTCATCAAAAATTTTTCCAAAGATACTTGAATTAGTATATTTAATTATTTTTAAAATAATTTTGTTGTTTTGCAATGAGAAACTTTGAATGGAAAGGAGATACTAATTATTACAAATAATTCCACTTATTGATATAACCCACTTATTGATTCTATCCATTACATTTTACTACCTCCGTTCCCATTTTAACTTCCAAATGGGTTTGGCACAAAGTTTAAGATGGTGGATATTGTGTGGTGGAGAGTTGTGCAGAGGAGAGAGAAATGTGTAAGAAATGTTGTGAACCACAAATTCTTTACCAAAAAGGGAAAGTGGAAGTTTTAATTGGAACGGACGAAAAAGGAAAGTTGGAAGTTTATTTAGGAACGGAGGGAGTAACAAACAATTGGTAAGGTGTATACAATTACATCTTTGCACATATAAAAATTTGTTTCGTTATATTTCTTTTTAATACGTCAGTGTACATTTGAAATTTAAATTACTTATGTCAAATGAAATGGTAAGCATGTCCTTATGTTTTTGTTGAATAGAAAACTCATTATTTAGAGTTCATTTAAAAAAGAGATAATTTCCCAAATGGGACTAACTAAAAGTTATATTGCATAAATAGGAGTATTAGTATTAAATTCCCAGAATATGACTAGTTAGTATGTCCATGCCAATTCTACCCTTAGCATATTTTAATATTTAAAAATTCACTTTTTGCTTATTAAAAAAATCATAAAAATAAAAACAAAAATGTTGGCATCATTGATGGCGACAGGGATAAAAATGCCAGTTTTTTTCTGGAATGCCAAATTGAACCAAGGTCATATTAATGGCATTTTCAAACTAAAATATGGAATGTTTGAAGAGTAATAATGCAATTTTAATGGCATTTTGAGAATACAATTTGACATTTTTAAATAAACACAGAAGCAACCCAACATCTGAGGCTGTTCTGTTATTTCACGAAGGCATCATCATTGTTGAAACCTCTGGAGCTGTCACCGTGTGGCTATCGACTGGCAGTCTGGCACTCATTCTGCTAGTAACATATCTCTACCGGAAGAGGCTAAATCTGCCACCAGGGCCAAAATCATGGCCGATCATCGGAAACAAAAGAGGGAGAACCTGAGAAGAGGAGGGCCGACCACTGCAACTTCGACGTCTTTGCCGTTGTGAAACATGGATGTAGTGTTTGAGTTTCAATCTTGTGCTTGATACAAAGATAGCAGGGGTAAAAATGGCAGATAAATAAAATATACTCCTATTTGAGATTAAAAAGAACCATACTCCTATTTTAGTAAACGGGGTAAATTTTACTCCTATTCGTAACCATTTTCCTTTTAAAAATTGTGCTTATAATGTGATCAATTGTTTGTGAAATGTGTGTAAAAATATAAAACTGGTAGTGTAAATTTGCTCCCTAATACTACCACCATCCCTAAGTTAAAATCCTAGTTTGACTTTACATGTATTAAGAAAATGAATTCACCAAGGGATAAATTTTACTGTAAAGTAGACTGTTTGACACTGTTTTGCAACGGTTGTTACTATTTTATATCATATTTTTTTACGAAATAAGGAAGTAAGACTTTAATTTAAGGATATACCGAAAGGGAAAGTAAGACTTTAATTAGGGATTGAGAGAGTAATATTTTTGATACACCACTGATGAGCTTAATTATAACCATTTTATTACTTTGTTAATAAAATTTTATGGGTAAAATTCCCGAAATAAGATAAACAAGTTTTTAAAATTTCAAAATAGTACTGTTATATTTTTCCTTTTGAAATAATTGGCGTATTATTTCTTAGACACTAAAGAACAGCTAGCAATGTTATCTTGGAATTCCGAAGCCTATTTACTAGTAGTTATCGAAATTTTTCAAACATACTCCCTCCGGTTCTTAATTAACTTTATACTTTTCATTTTGGACCGTCCCATATTAAACTTTACACTTCCTTGTTTGCCTTATTTGGTAAACAAATCTACAACAAACAGTGCAAAATAGTGTCAAACAATGCCAAACAGTGTCAAACAGTGTCAAACAGTGTACTCTACAGTAAAATCAAATTTATTTTCTTAATATTTGTGAAGTTAAAGTGTAAACTTCGTTAAGAACCGGAGGGAGTACTTATTTGGATTTCCATAACTTATACTCCGAAATACGAAGTATTCCTGATTCGGACAGCACCTTTCATATTGAAATTTCAATTCGATAATTCCATATACAGCCAAAGAAATTATGAAAACGATTGACTATGAATCTATGATATTTATTTAATAGATATGTGCCTACACGGATTTAGAATCAATCAACTATTTTTTCTGGATTTGGGTTCGCACTCATACGGATTGCAATAAAGTTCTGATTTCTTAGACAAACACATGGACACGAAAAATAGAATCCCTAATTTAGGAAACAATCATTTAGGCTATCTCCAACACTGTACACCATTTTTTACACTAAAATGGTGTAAACATCACATCATACATTATTTTATCTCCAACTGTTTACACCATTTTCAACACAAAAAAAGAATATTACTTTTTTTTAACTAAGTTTTTATCATTCTTCTATTTAGGTATCTAATTATCATATATTTATACATTAGCCCCTCATTTAATATTTTGACATTTCACACATTATTTCACACATACAAACTAAAATACACCATTTTAATATGTATTTTCATGCAATTAACTAATTAAAATACAATAATCAATATTTCACAAATACAAGCTAAAACCACATAAAATTAAATATTACAATAATATTATAATAATGTGTACGTCATTAATAAAGTACTACTTAAACTTAAAGCAATACATTAAATAAATATTCTTAGTTTAGTTATCGGAGTTTGAGATAAAAAAAAATAAATAAATAAAAATGGTGTAATGGTGTTGAAAATGGAGTGGCTGTTGGAGCATTTTTTTGACAAATCCACCATTTTGGTGTGATATATGGTGCTTGTTGGAGATGGTCTTAGAGTAGCCATGATTTAAGTGCTCGTTTGGTAGCCATGATTTTTGGCTTTTCAGGTTTATAAACTAACTTTTTCACCAAACACGTAAATTTTGATTTTACGACATAAATTGTGTAATAATAAGAAAAAGTAAGGTTGATGTTACTTTTATGGCTATTGCCTGAAGTTATTGTAGAGGGACATTTTAGCTATTTTTCATATAATTTATTCTTTATTTTATTAATGAAATGTATTTTAAATTATTATTTTTCACAAATCAGCAGAATCAGCCAATACAGCTACATCAACCAGAATTTAATAAATTTCAACAGAATCAGCCAATACAGCAAACCATTTGGCTGTTTCCAAACAGGCTCTAAATAAAGAAAGTCGTGATTTTAGAAATTTAAACGGAAAAACCAAGGAAGAACAAACGCTAAAACCAGACAGCCCATCAAGAAGTTACAGAACGACTGCCGTTCCCGGCAATCTCTTGACCTCTCGTCGGGATTTCTTCCATCGCTCCACTCTTCCATGAAATTCGCGTTCCCCACGCGAGTAACGTTTTTCGCAATTTCCCCACATATCTCGCAAAATCTGGAATACAATAACTCTTTTAAATCAACCCAACCAAACAAATACTTCGTACTTGATTTTTTCTATGAGCTTTGATAATTTCATTTAAATTAAAAAATATGCAGATAAAAAAATACTACCCCCATACCAAATTTATCTTTTAAAGCACGAATGTCACGTGAATTAAGATACTGGATATTGCGTGATATATAAAATTATGCAGAAGAGAGAAAAATATGTAAGAATGTGTAAGAAGTATTGTGAATTACCGATTCTTTGTCAAAGAAAAAAGGGGTTTAATACACCAAACCCATCCCTCGTGATATGATAATTCGGCGCATTAGCTTCTTATGATTTAAAAAATGTGTCAAACCTCCTTGTATTTTATATAATTATGCACAAAATCCTTTCTATGAACAAATTCAATTTTCATAAAAAATTGATTAACATTTTTGTATGATTTAGAGATTTTGACATATTTACTTGCATATTCAATCAGAATATTAGGAAAAGTGATTTCAAAATCATTAAAATTATTCATAAAAGGGGTTTTGTGCATGATTAATTAAAATACAAGGACGTTCGATGCATTTTTCAAATCACAGGGAGCTAATGCACTGAATTTATATATCATGGTAGGGTTAGGTGCATTAAACCCAAGAAAAAAGGAAAATAAGTTTGGAATGGACAAAAAGAAAAAGTGGAAGATAATTCTTGGACACATGGAGTATTCATTTCTAGTCTGCCAAAATCTTAATACAATTTTTTTACTTTATTACTCTTTAACTTTGATCAAGTTTTACGAGAAGAAAATTTATACTTGCTGAATATAGACATTTTCAAGTGAAAATTTCAGCCATAAATGTTTTTTTACTTGAAATCGATAGTGAGGATGTTTTATTTGGAACGGAATTTTCTAATTTGTTAGTTCTGATTTGGTTTGGTGGATGTTTGGTCTGTGTGCAATTTATGATTGTCGAAATATGGTTTGATTTGGTCTGATCCAGTCTCATTTACTTTAATCTGGAATTGAAATAAGTCCAAGCAAAAACTTGATAAAACCGATAGCCTGAATTTGAAAATGGTCGTTCTAAAATATTAAATACCCACTTGGTGCGTCTTAAATGTTCTTCAATCCTAGTTTGCTTGATGAACACAATTTCATGTTATTGTTTATTTTGGATATCGATTTATATTCAGTTTTAGGATTTGTTTGGTAGTCTTGTTCTAAATATAATATGTGACTTTTTATTACGATTACTAACGATCAATTTAAACGTGTTATTATTTTTGTAAAGAAATGGCGATACTATTTGAGAGGAGGGGAGTATAAAGTAACAATTGCATAAACAAAAGAAATATAGCATTTGAAAATAGAAGTTGAATTTATTATATAGTCCGTCTACATACAGATTATGTTGGCAGAAATATGAGTGATTTTGGAACAAAAAGAAATACCGGTTTCCTCTGAGCTTAAACCATGCCTCAGCACACCGCAAATGGGCGAAACGGAGGTCTCCTTTACAGCCACAGCCAAGCTCAATCAAATCCATCACATTCTTCTTCGTCTTAATCGACTCTTCTTCTCTTTCATTCAACTGGCATATTCTGCAACACGCCTTTTTCCCGACTTCATCGCCACAGTCCACATCAATACAGCACGAAAATCTCTCTTCCTCCATCTTCGCCGCTTCTCCGGCGGCGGAGGCGGCCATAGAACTCTCTCCATTCCCTTCCGATCGTCGTATCACAATGACTGTTTCTGGACCGTCGGTGTTCGATTCCTGACCAGCACCGGCCATCTAATTCGATTAAGATCTGAGAATTCAAAATTCCAGATCAGTTACAGACAGAACAGGATTTTTTCAGGTTTAGTCTCTGACTTTTTGGAGTTTTGTTAACAGTCGCCATTTTATAGAAGACCAACATTAAAGACGGAAGAAGCTTTCGTGCAAATTCTGAAAGAGCAGGTAAACGTAAATCCATGGCCAATCGTCGATCGCCGCCGCACACATTATTATATACACTTCGTTATATGTATGGTAGGCCCAGTGATTTAGTCGTGACGGCCCGCATTATGTGGCAATTCTGTGTATGCTACCGTTTTGGGGTTTTGTCAATTATTATATTCTTGTTGGAGTATAGATTTATGTTCCATTATAATCATGAAAAATTATAAATATATTCCAAAATAAATTTAATAGTACGAGTATGTCTTTTAGTGTCCACTGGGTGTGTATTTGTGTACTAATACTGATATTCATCCATTTTTAATGTTTTGTGATTATACATAGTGCTTGATCAAGTCCTTTTTAGTACTGTAATTTTATCTCTAAGAAAAGCTCATCAACCAATCATTTCCTTATCTATTTTAAATTAGGTGCTTGGCAAGTTGGCATGCTATTAGTGGTTCGAAATTTTCCTTAAATATTACTCCATACTCTTACTTTGTGATATATTCTTTCCATTAAATGGAACATGAGTTGGGCCGTTTATTTATCAAGTAAAACAAGTTTGTACCGTTGATATTGAATTTATAGTAAAAATGATTTGAAACACACAAAATTATATACACTTCCTTCGTAGGACTAAAACCGTTTGTATATTCCAAAATAGGAATATTATATTTTTATTCCCAAAATAAGACTAATTATTGTCATGTTTTGGTAGTACATGACTTTAAACATGACAGTATTTTCAAAACTTGGCAGTAATTACTCCTATTTTGGGAATAAAGAACATGGTAGTCCTATTTTATAATTTTCAAACTTTTTACTCATATTTCGAGAATTTTCCCTTGTAACAAACTTGATATGGGACAATTTAATGGGAAAGGTCGATAAGAAAATGTAGGGTCATCTTAGCGGAATGGATGAAGTACATACTACCTATTTCTTGGCATAAGGCTCCTAATTTCTTATCGTAAAACAATTATTTAGATAATCATTAAATATGATATTTCATGTTTATTTTGAAAAATAATTTAATGAGTATATATAATATAATAATTAATGAGGTCATTGATGATAACGGTGATATAATAGATGTATTATTTTCAATGGTAATAATCAAATTTACATTGAAAAGGCTAATTATTTTCTAGAATAGAATTTGGGAGCCTTTAACTTCGACGTCCAAAAAAAAGAAAAATAAGAATCTTGACTTGAGACAGAGGGAGTAATATACTAGGGAGTATTGTTTTAACATACTCCATAGTATACTATATTGAAAAGCATATATGATTAAAAGACCAATTATTTTTATACATGGGTAAAAATATGACAAATATAACTTATCTAAAAGACCAATTATTTTTATATATAAGTAAAACAATGACTAACAATGCAATGAAGCCAGAGAACGGTGAATCTCACTATTTGTTTATTATGTCACTTTCAATTTATTTTTGGAAAAATTGAAAATAATAATCCAAACTATTGCCGGTCCGCTAACAATAATTCCAACTATTGATTATTTTTGTATAATCCCAATTATATGGACCGTCCGCCAATAATGGTCCATGACCGCATATTACCTGTCTAACAAATGAATTTTTAATAGAAATTAAACGTAAAAATTAAAATTTGGGATTATTTATAGGGATTACCTGCTATATTTCTTTAGAAACTATAGAAATTTATTTATAGTCGGTCACGCCGGACCATTATTGGCGGAAGGTCCCTAAAGTTGGGATTATTCTGAAATCATCGATAGCTGGGATTATTATGAGCGGAACGCCAACAGTTGAGATTATTACAATCAATTTTTCCTTTATTTTATTACTAGCTATGTGTCACCATTCGCCGCCACGAGTGTCATTACTGCCCTTGGAATATGTAATTATGACTTCAGAAAAAATTCCGTTGAATTTTCAAATATATATCTGAAAAACTTCTTTGAAGTTTTTCGGGGACTTTTATAGCAGTGTGTTAAAATCTGGGGTTTCATCCTAAAATATCAACATGTTATGAGGAGTAATTCAGACCTTAATACAACACTTTATTATTTCTTAATTTACTGGTGTGAAATTTAACACAGTGGTCACCAGATGGGAGAAGTTTCAAATTATTAATAGAGAATAGTCACATTCAAAAGAATAGTCAGATTTTTTTCAAAAATGTAGAGGTAACATTTATGACGTTATTTCTTATAATGTTTCAAAAATCATATGCTACATTACTACATCCTTAAGAATTAAGATCCCAATAAAGACTAGACAGTTCAAAAAATGTAGAGGTAACGTAACATTTATGACGTTATTTCTTATAATGTCATCCCGTTGAGTTATATATCTAATTTTTATTGTAATTGGATTTAAAAAATATTTTAACTACTGTTTTTAATGTAATGCGTGTATGTATATGTGTACGTAATATATGTAATATACAGTAGTTTGAGCATTTTAAGATAATAAATATCATAAATCAAAACTAAAACTTTTAGCGCGTGGTTGGATGGAAACGACACATGGAAAGTGATGCGAACTTGCGAAGTACTATTATTACCAGCTTATACCATTTCCCGTGTGTGAAATGAAAGAATGGGTATAAGGCCTACCTACCTAATTAGTGTTTGTTTGGTACCACAATCAGCACATATGGGGACAAAAAAGCATTTGATATTCTGGCAAAAAATATCGAAGTAAAAAAAATATAGAGACTGGGTAATATCGAAGTGTCTACGTATCAGAATAAAAGATATATTACTGGTACATATCCGGGGATGGATTTAAGTGACGCGATCGTTCTTTGAACTTTCAAAATTTTCAAAATTTTCTACTATATATATGTATATAATATTTTCATAAAATTTTCAGACTTTAATTAGACTCGCCACCCTTAAATTTCTGTTTCAAAATTAATATATGTAGTCTTACACAATTCATTTACTTCTTACTTTTAATAACAATCTATTACATAGATAATAAATTTTAACTTATTTTAGCATTACTACAGATATAATATGCAACACACACAGACACACACATATATAGGGGTGAGTTCAGAGTTCTAATACAAAGAGGTCTTCCCATGAAAAGTGAGAAGTGATTTAAGCCCTTGATCACTTCAAAATGAATGGAGTGGATCAAAACTTACAGTAAACCAAAATGTGTAATACATAATAGTAAAAGTGCATATGTCATATCTAAGAGTTATATTCACCTCTTAAGAAAATAACACAAACGATTTATATACTTGTTGCTTTCCACCACGAAAAGTGATGCACTTTTGTGTTACTCCAATGCACTTTTTCTTCATCGTCATGCACATTTATCATTCACTATTGGC
>CAMAPE010000061.1:2950000-3127500 GCA_945859875.1 Cuscuta europaea
CCGACTTTGCCACAATGCCCGCAAATTCGGCTATCATATGTATCAACGTATTTGGTTTTCCAATTTCCAAAAAAATCTTTGTCCCTTTTATAAAACTCTCGGTTAGGTGTTTTTCCATAACCAGTTTTGTGCCTTTGAACCAATTTATCGAACCAGGTTGGTCCAATTCTAGATTGCCTCTGGTATGGCCTAGAACTGGTTTGTCCTCTAGTTCTGTTACCGTTAAAGGATTGGTTCTGAAAACCATATTTTTGATTTATTTGAGTTTTCCTTGGAACATATCCGAGACCCGCAGTCTCGTTTTCCTTTCTTTTGTACCGAGAAGGTTCAGTTCTAGAATAGGGTCTAGACCTGGTTCTTTCTTTAGTACTATACGGCTGGTATTCCGGCTTATTTTTGAAATCTTGTCTCTCAGCCTCAAGGCGATTAAGGTGTTCAATCAGCACACCAATGTTCGGAATTTTCGAAAGAAGTTTCTCACTTTGATCAACTTGTTGGTTCATGCTATCGAGCTTTAAAGAACAGATAATATTGTCTTGTTCTAAAACCACTTCACTGTATTTTAGCTTCTCATCTATTAACTCTCCCACTTTAGTTTCAAGCCTTAGCTTTGCTCGTGTGGTTTCCTCGAGTTTAGATTCTAGCTCAGTGATTTGTGATTTTAGATTTTCATTTTCAGAAAGGTTTTGGTTAAGCTCGATAGTTAGCCTTTTAAAAATTTTCCGAACTTTGATTTTAGGCAAAGAATCAAACTTAGATAGAAAGTTTTCCAAATTTACCTCGAAACTCTCTTGGTCGGATTCCACGTCGGAATTAGCCATAAGACACAACCCTGCATGATTGGAACTCTTTTCAACTTCTTCCTCATCATCATCGGATGAGTCTCCCCAAGTGGCCATCATTGTCTTCTTGAGGTCTCTGTTGAACCCTTTATCTTCACTGGACCTCCGATGGGAACTA
Organism: Cuscuta europaea; assembly: GCA_945859875.1. Taxonomy (NCBI): domain Eukaryota; kingdom Viridiplantae; phylum Streptophyta; class Magnoliopsida; order Solanales; family Convolvulaceae; genus Cuscuta; species Cuscuta europaea. The sequence goes on from CAMAPE010000061.1 coordinate 2,950,961, forward strand.
GTCTTGTTCTTGTCGTAGGTTCTGTCATTTTTCTTTTGGGGACAATCTTTTGCCTTGTGCTCAAAGGAACCACAAACGAAACAACTTTGGTTATTAAAAGATTGAAAACCCTTTTTACCTTGCTTGTTTCGGTTGCCTTTGAATTTCCGGTACATCTTCCCGAATTACTTGCCGAACATGCTCATTTCGTCTTCCGATTCACTTTCGGATTCTTCTTCTTCTCGAGCCTTGAGAGCTATTCCTCGCTCCTTTCTCACATTTTCAGCATCTTGTTCTTCTTGTAGGCCTAGCTCATATGTCATGAGTGAACCGGTCAAGTCTTCTAGCGTCATTGTAGAGAGATCTTTAGCTTCTTCTATAGCCGTAGTTTTAGGCTTCCATGCGGAGGGCAAGCTTCTCATAACTTTTCTCACTTGATCTTCCACAGTAATATCTTTTCCAAGTGCTGAAATCTCATTTATAATATTAGTAAAGCGTGTAATCATATCCCTAATTGACTCTTTAGGTTTCATCACGAACAATTCGTAATTACGCATAAATATGTCAATTTTGGATCTTTTTACACGCGAGGTACCCTCATGCGTAACCTCCAGTAAATCCCACATTTGTTTTGCGGATTTGCATCCAAGAACCCCGTTGTGCTCAGCCGGACCAAGTCCACAAATCAAATATTTCAATGCTTGGGCATTATGCTCGAGTTTACGATAATCATCACAAGTATATTCAGATTTGGGTTTAGGGATAACCTTACCTTCGGCATCCTCCTTAGTGATGATGTTATCGCCTACCTCAATTACGTTCCATACCTGGTAGTTCTCAGCCTTGATGAAGTTCTCCATTCGACTCTTCCAGAATTGGTAAAATTTGCTGTTGAACAACGGTGGTCGTTGAGTTGAGTATCCTTCTTCCAATCGTTCAACCGTATTCATACTGCCGGATCTCTTCCCAAGGTTTTACCCTTTATGTGGTGAAGACCGGCTCTGATACCAATTGATGAAACTGTTAGCAACACAAGAGGGGGGTGAATTGTGTGTGTGTGGAACCGTGGCAGATTTTTGCACAGTTCTAGTGTGGGGTTCAGGGAAATGCGAAATAGTAAAGTGCACAAGGATTTAACGAGGAAAAATACCTTGGCTCAAAGGGATTAAAAAACCTCGACCTCCCTCGGAGGAATTTGAACAAATCCACTAAAAAGCCTTTGAATGATTACAAGGGAAACTCTTCTAGTCTACCCTTGAGCCACCCCAACTCTATCCTCTCTAGGAAGAGTTATGCATCTCTACCTTGCGGGTAGAGAGTCTCTCAGCTTTACAACAAAGCTTCTCACAACACACTAACCAACCCGAGGATGCTACACTTAGCCGATCCTCAATACCCCAATTACAATATGAAGATGGGAAAAAGAAACTCTATCTGGAACTCCGTGAGCAGGTTCAGGTGCCTTGGACTTGGTAAATATTCTCGTGTATATTTCTCAATAGAAGCTCGGTTAAGCACACCACTTTCGTCTGGTCTTCAGTCCAATATATATAGCATCTGTAGCCTCTCCTTTCCTTGGTTGAATATTTGGACTTTCCTTGATATTTTGAATTACCTTCCTTGAATAATATGTCTCATACTTTGAGCTAACGGCATATATCAATTATATTGATAAACACAAGATATTCTAGAATATGTCAATTGAGAGAATATCTAATGCATGCAACGGTCTCAAGGTAATATAGCAAGGAAAGAATATATCTACCTATTATAGCAAGAAGCAACGGTTCACAATAGGTAAGCAATATTCTATTCAAAAGTATTTAAAATATTCAATCATGGATGTAGATAAATTCGTATAGTAGGAGATGCAATCAAATCATATGCTACCAAAAATATTCCTTTTAATGTATTTCGAAAGAGGACCATCAATATAAAGATAACAAGATTACTTCCCATAGTAAGAAAAACGTAACATGGCATCAAATACTATTTAGCTTATTTGAATTTATTCGAATCATGTAAGGAAGCTTTCCATAGTACATTACTCAAATCATGCAACGACCTTAATTTAGCAAGCCACTATTACTTTCTATAAAGTATGAAGCACAATTAAGGTTAACTTACTTAAGTGGTGTCCAATCATTTCTAAAAAGATATTTCAATTGTGCCCCTTTCATGATTACCTTTTATAAAGTATAAAGGCATAATCATTTATGAAAAGATATTTAAATTGTGCCACTTTCATGCATAACATATCTAGGTACGTAGATATGGCATTATCATGCAATAACATATGAATTCATTTATTCGTTATGTACGTCAATCATTCACACAAAACAGAACTAAGTATAGTTCTAATTTTCATTCCTGATAGAACGGAGAGAAGTTCTATCCTCTGGTCTACCTGCAGGGTTAGTCAAGGATAGTTCCTTCTTTTGTTCCTGTATGGTTAGTCATCAACAAAACTAAATATTCAACACTGATGTTAAAATAGATATTGATAAGTCCGTATTACAACACACATTTGATGCATGTTGTGTAACACCCCGGCCCTGTAGGCCCCGAGACTACTCCCGTGCAAGCACACTTACTTTGGAGTTCTTGGTGATGAGCTCCCTTAAAAGGAGATGCATCTTGTTGGTATGAGTAGTACTATTAATCCGTTTAAATTAAATCTCAAGTGTTACAATCACCCCCACTTAGGAACGCAACGTCCTCGTTGCGCCCATAAACCAATCTCAATCAAATCCCAGAATCTTGCCCCGCTAAGTGCCCGCCCGATATCCAACGGGTCAACACACTGTCGCAGGGTTGCTCTGATACCACCTGTAACACCCCGGCCCTGTAGGCCCCGAGGTAGTTACTCCAGTTCCCTCTCTAGACCTCTAGTACTGTCCTCACAAACCGCCACTAGCCTTTTCCGCGCACTTTGTCCTCACTCGTGCGCGCCCTGAGAAACTTCCCAGGGGGTCACCCATCCCAAGACTACTCCCGTGCAAGCACACTTAACTTTGGAGTTCTTGGTGATGAGCTCCCTTAAAAGGAGATGCATCTTGTTGGTATGAGTAGTACTATTAATCCGTTTAAATTAAATCTCAAGTGTTACATGTTGGGATCAGTGTTTGATGTTTTCCCTAACTTTTAGGTGTCACAAATCTCAATTTTAGCTCAAGTTATGTGTACCAGGCGTCAGTTCGAGTTTTGTGTTATTTGGAGTCAAAATCAGGAATTTAGAGTCCGGCACCGGCGCTTGAAGAGAAATCGGGACAAGTTGAGAAGCATTAGAGAATGAATTGATAGCTTTGGAGGTCACCGGGAGGTTCACCAATGAAGATTTGATGACAAAAGAGCTCTAGGATTGGCTACGGGATCAAAAGAAGACAAATAGAGCTTGAAAACGACGTTCAGAATGTTCTAATGTAAATCGTTCAAACATATCTCTTTGTAGAAGCATCCAAAGGACACGATTCAAGTTGCATATTAAATCCAACTGCAAGGGCTATAAATCATATGAAGACACCATTGCAAGAATCTGAGAGGAAGAAGGTGAAAACAGACGATGAAGTCAGATGATCCCTGTTGCGATTTCAGAATGAGACCTTCCACCATTGTATTCATATCTCTTAATTGGATGATTCAAATACAATTCGGCAAGTTGTGGTGGATAGAGGACTTCGTTATCTACAACTTTCATGAAAGAAGTTTTGTCAAATTCGAACTAGAGAATCCGAAAAACTCACTGGCAGCCACACACGCGTGTGTGTGGGGGACGCACGCGTGCGTTCAACATTTTTTACGTGCAAGTCTGTCGGACGCACGGACGCCATGCACGCGTGCGTGGACGCCGTGCGTGCCCCCTAGAGTCCTAATTTTGTCCGAATTGCTCCGTTTTTACTATTTAAACAGCCTGTAAACCCCTGTTTTGAGTGGGGAGCTTAGAGAGAGGCCTAGGGACGAAATTTCTTCTACTTTTCCATCTTGTTCTTCAATTCCCTTGGATTATTTGTAAATTCCATCTTTTTAATTAATGACAATTAATTCTATTCTTCCCGATTCTATTGATTCTTCAATTATGAGTTGTGAGTAGTTTTAATTAGGGATTTGGGATTGATGAATGGGTTAATCATGATGTATGGCTAGTTTCTTGATGGATCAATTGCATGAATGTCGTTTAATTTGTGTTTGAATAATTTAATTGCTATCTTTTGTAACCTGGAACCGCGGCTAGATTTACAATTGCTTGTAGAATAAATTAAGAGAGATCTAATTTATTCTGAGACACATTCACACACACTTAATCGTTCGCTAAGAGATTAGTAGCGATTAAGGGGCCGTAAGCTCGCTCGTATTGGCAACAATTTAGGATCCTGTCGCATGAGAGATCAGTCTGGTCCCCTAAATTATTGTACTCTACGCCGCGAGAGCGGTAAGAACTTAGTATTGATTAGCTAGGCTCAATTAAATTAATTTCATGTAATTAAGCCTGATCTGCCAAAAATCTGATTACCTCGGAATCAATCTCTGTTCCTTACTGTCATTAATTAGAAAGAACCCATTAGTTTGATTTCTTTTATTTTAATCGTTCATTCGCATTAGTTAATTTTCCCAATCAATCAAATCTCGCACGACGCATTTATTTTATTTATTTTTAATCGCTGAATTTATTTAATTCCTAATTCCCTTTTGTCCGTCTCTGTGGAGACGATACTCGTACTTACACCACTATTCTAGAATCTATTTTAAGTGCGAGAAAACTAACATCAGATATATTGTAGCAATTTATCATTTTATTGTAGTATGTCTTGGTTCAATAATGTTACAATAGATATTATATTGTAACAATTTCTATAGGGTGATACAAAATGGATGCTACAATAGACACCTTTTGTACTAGTGGAATTATACTTAAAATACATTTTATTAGTAAGAATAAAGAAATAATTATGTGCAAAAATAGCTAAAATGATCCTCTACAATAACTTCAGTCACAAAGTAATTTCGACCTTACTTACTTGGATTATTACTTATTTCAACGCCCGAATTAAAAATTACGTATTTGATATAAAAATTGATTGATAAAGCAAATAACCTCAAATTTAGAGCTATTGAACGGGCTCTTTAAAGTGTAAGTGCAGGTGCGTAGGTAGGGATCTTACTAGACAGCAGGCCTACCAAATGAATCTGCAAAAACGTAAACGATATTCTCAAGAAAAAATTTTCAACTAGCGAAAGCATTTTCTCAATATACAATGAGCTCGTCAATAAACAAAGTGAAATAATGTTAATCCAATCTACTTTAATGTTTCTAGCTACTTTAATGTTTGTGCTTTCTTTTAAATTTTTTTATTCTCCTTTCTTTTTTTGTTGTTTGTTCTCCTATCTTTTTTGTTTTTGTTTTTAGTAATCTTCTAATTTAATATTATATTCTATTATTATGAAAATGTATACTATAAAATATTATAAAATCTATATTTTGTTTTAAACTCAAATGAGAAAAACGACTAAATAGAATGAACATCCACAAATGAGCTTTTTTATTTTTGAAAACTCATTTTGTAAGTTATGTAGGTCCATTTAGTACGTCTATTATTCTCATTTCAAAAAGTTATATCAATGCATATTTCATAAGTTTCATATTACATTATATTCACATAGATGTTGATTATAGACATGAGACCACAAATCATGATACTCAACCGCACGATTCTAATACTCAATAACGGAAGTTTGATGCTCACTGAAAATGTCTTGATGCTCAACGAACAAAACTTACAATTTTCATATCAATGCTCATCTTGTAAGTTACATATGCTCATTTGTATAGGTCTGATGCTCATTAAAAATTCATTAATGCGCATTTGACAGAAAATGAGAAATCATATTACCTCCATCTCAAATTGATTTGCACATTTGACTTTTCTTGGTCAAACAGTTTCATTTTATTCGCTTAATTAGGATGTCAAATTTTAATTATATTCTAATTTGAAGTTTACAACTTTGAAGAGATTTTAATATAGTTTCTGAATATATAAATTTTAATTATTAAAAATTAAATTAATTATCGATAACGAGCATTGACTTTTTTATTGGTTGACTAGAAAATGTTGAGTTTGCAAAACAATTTGGGACGGAGGGAGTAATTTCCATCGATCTCAATCTATAAGGTTTGATACTCAATAAAAATGTTGTGATGTTCAACTAACAAACCTTACGATTTTCATTTCAATGTGCATTTTGCAAGTTACATATGCTCATCTAGTATTGATCTTGTGCTCATTTTGTAAATGTAATAAATGCATTTTTAAAAGTACTATTCTACATTAGATTCACATATTGAAATTCATAGGAGTTGATTATGAATATAATGTAATAAGTTTTATAAAAGAAAAAATAACAAAAAGAAAGTGAATTAGAAGTTATGAAGCAGAGATCACGATTCTGAATATTAGACTTCAATACTCAACATAATAGGTCTGATGCTCATTAAAAGTTCATTAATGCTCATTCACCAGAAATCGTGATTTTCATGTCAATAGCGGAGGTTTGATGCTCAATTAAAATGTCGTGATGTTCAACTAACAAACCTTACGATTTTCATATCAATGTGCACTTTGTAAGTTATGTGTACGTGCTCATTTGGTACTGATGTTGTGCTCATTTTTGAATCGTTATATCAATGCATGTTTCAAAAGTATCATATATATTACATCAGACTCGCATATTGAAATTAATAGGAGTGTATTATAGATATAGTTTAACAAGTTTTTATTAAAGAAAAAAAAGAAAAAGAAAAAAGAAATAGAAGATATGAAGCAGGGATCATGATACTCATTGTTAATCTCTTAAATACTCAATAAAATAGGTCTGCTGCTCATTGAAAGTACAATATTGCGCATTTAACGAAAACCATGATTTTTCTCTTAAATTACAGAAATGCCACCGCATTATTTTTGTCCTGTATTAGTTATTGGGCTGTGTTCCTTGGTTAGGCCGGGTGTACATACATCTGGATGTATGATATAGGCACTGGACTTGTGATCCCGCTGTTTTTGCTCAATCGGTAACCATATGCAAAGCATGTCGGCTCACTTGTATGAAAGTCCGATTTATTAGGTATCATTTTTGTAATGAATTTATCATTCTAATGAAGAGTCCTATCATATGTACTCACTCTTATACTTACCTTTATATCGAGCAATGTGAAAGCCTTTTGTATCTGTGAATATCGAGTTCACACACAAAACATGTCCTGTTTTGTCTGTGAAAAAGATTTACGCATAAAAAAATCTTTCACATAAATGAATATAAAAGTGATGGATATAAGAGTGCGTACAAATAGTATTTTTCTTTGAGCGAATAAATAAATGAAACAACAAGAACAAGTCGTAGTAGGGACTTGGTGAGCTAGACGTAGTGAACTCATGAACATTGACGGACGGGTAGCTCAGTTCGTTCAGTGGTGGGAAATTTGGAACAAAAACCAATGTTCGAAACCCACAACAGCCGTGTGGAGGTTACAACTCCTACGTGCTGGACTGAACTTCTGTTACGCACCGATATAAGGCTTACCACTATTGAATTGATTGAATCACCGTAACTTACTCCTCCACCATTTTATCGAGTCAGGGTGTGAGCCTCCGGGGGCTCATGGGGTACGTTTGGAGATTCCACCTTTGCAACAACTGATGAATCTCTATCCGCATAGATCGACACGGAAGTCTCCTTGTACTGTTCTCATCCATTATTGCGGGGTTGGTAGCTGAAAGCGAATCCTAATCTAAAAGTTATCACTGATCAGATATTTTGGTGGCCGGCGCGCGGGATATATGGTATTAGTAGTGTCGCATAAGCTACATGGTAAACTATATGATTATTAGCAGATATTCCCAAAATGATCACTAATGAAAGATAAGAAAAGATTGATGTGGAGTTTATGTTAAAATATTGTTACATTATTATTTAGACCAACTTCTATATATGGAGTAATTGGCCGACACCAGTGTTTGACAAGAATGTTGACTAATTCATCCAAAAGGTCACAATGGTCAGTTGGTCACGATATTTCACATTTGTGACTTTTGAGATCTCACAGTAATTAGCAATTTAGCATGTACTGTTTAGTCGGAATAGTTTTCATTTAAACATGAATCTTTGGATTTGGTCATTAGAGGATCGCCGGCTGGAAGTAGTTACAAAGTAGTATTAGTTTCATTATATATGAGAAATGTGCTATACATCTAGCGGTGTTGGCCCGTTCGGTTTCGTCGGTTTCGGTTTTATCGGTTCGGTTTTTATTCCGGCTAGATATTTAATCAGTCAATTTTAGCCGTTTTGGACGATGTCTATCGGTTTCAGTTTATTTTACCTTACTTTATTCAGATTTTGTCTATTGACCACTTTTTATAACCAAAAAGTATAAACCATAAACTGAATCATCGACGGACTAGTTCGTTGAAGTTATTTTCAGTTTTAGTAGGTCAGTTTTGTAGGTTTGTTTCAGTTTTCCTTGATTCGATTCCCGACTTCCCGTCAGTTTGTCGGTCAATTCAGTTTGGTATATCAAACTATCGAAGTACAAAGATACTAGCAGGGCTGGTACTGGACCAAAGCCGTGACAACTATTTGTCACGTATTTTGTCACGGACGCATCCGTGACAACTATTTGTCATGTATTCAGCCAAGGCCCTATCAAAAGTAAGATCTCCTATAAAGAAAGGGATAGTAAACGAACCTGAATCCTTAAGCTTCTTCGGCAAATCTGTCCGTATCACGGCCGAACACTCCTCATTAAGCGTCACAGTTGACGCTTCTTCCAGTCTCCTCTTGTTCGTCAATAGATCCTTCATGAATTTCGCGTACTTGGGCATTTGTGCTAGTGCATCCACGAATGGTAAGTTAATTTGCACTTGTTTCATGAGATGCAAAAACTTACCAAACTGGTCACTGTCATTCTTTCTAGTCAATCGCGCCGGATAGGGGAGAGGTGGGGTGTAATTCTTGACTGGAACGGGCTGTTTTGGGGCAACCGCCACCTCTCTCCCCTCATCTTTCTCTGTTTCTTCTTCACGGACCGCTGGTTCACTTTCAACTTCATCGGGCTTCTTTTTTGTGGCAGCAGGCTCTAGCTCTTTTCCATTCCTCAAGGTGATTGCCTGAACATGTTCTCTTGGGTTTGGCTCGGTATTACTATGGAGGGATCCCTGCGGTCTTTCAGACATGGCTTTAGCGAGCTACCCAATTGTTTTTTCCATGTTTTGCATCCTTGTGTCCGTTTGGTGTTGACTTTGCATTTGTTGCTGCTGAATTTGCAATAATTTCTTGAGTGTTTCTTCTATGCTAAAAAATCTTTGTTCAGTCTCTCTCCTAAAGCTCCCTTGCACTGGTGGAGAAGCTTGTTGCTGGCCTTGAGGTGCTTGGGGTTGATTATAGTTTCTAGACTGCTGCTGCTGATTTCCTTGACCGTAATTTCCTTGTTGCTGCTGTCCGTAGGGCTGATTGTAGTAGCCCTGTCGTTGATAATACATCACATCCACTTGCTCTACTCCAGGGGCTGCCGAGTGTGCCATCATAGTACATTCATGTGGCGAATGGAGTCCCCCACACATAGTACAAGAAGGACTAAAAGGGATGGGGGCTACCATATTAACACTGGGCACCGAGAGAGCAAGATCCATCTTTTTCCCCATATCAGACACGCTGGTTGTGAGCTTCTGCATCATGCTTGCTAATGTATCTACTCGTGCAGAGAGAGCAGAATTATCACTGATCTCGTATAAGTCCGGAGCCTTTTGTTGAGGAGCACTCTTGTCGCTTTACCAAGATGCATTATTTGAAACAATCTTCTCCACTAGTTCTTCCCCCACCTCGGATGGTAGATCAGGAAAGGCTCCACCACCTGAAGCATCAAGCATCATCTTCCCTTCATTGCCGAGTCCGCTATAGAATTAAAAAAGAACCTCACAATCAGTCAAATTGCCCTGATGGCAAGCTCTCCTCAGCACCTTGAATCTCTTCCATGCTTCAGCTAAAGTCTCCAGAGATCCCTGTTTGAACTCCTGTAGCTGCTTCTTCAATTTCAGAGATTTTAATGTAGGGAAGTATTCTTTAATAAAGGCACTATGCAGCTGGTCCCAAGTCTGGAGGTGGTGGTGAGGATTGCTGTCCAACCACCTCTGTGCATCATCCCTCAGTGAGAACGGGAAAAGCATCATTCTCACCTGATCATCAGTTAACCCAGGTATCTTGAAAGTCTGGCACATCCTCAGGAAACGGGTAATATGTGCCACTGGGTCTTCAGTAGGGCCTCCTCCAAATTGATTATTGGATACCATGCTAATCACCGTCGGCTTGATCTCGTAACGGTTGGCAGTAATTCTCGGCACTTGAATGCTATCGTACTCTGAAACGTTTGGTGTAAGGAACTCTACAATGGTCTGACGCTGATAGAGTGGATTGTTGTGCGGTATATATGGATTGGGTGGAGGCTCCCGATATCTAGGTTGAGGGGCTGGTTGTGGCTGAGTAGGTGGGACTTGGGTTTGGTTTTGAAACTGATTGGGGTATGGATTTTGGTACTGGGTCTGATTTTGGAATGTAGGTTGATTGATTGGAGGTGGGTTCTGTCTCGGTTGGAAAACGGGAATACTCTGCCTTGCTCCTTGCATCCCATAAACTTGATTTTGAAAATTGGTTTCACGAGCAATAGGGGTATTTTGAAAGAGGTGAAATAATGCAGGGAGATTAAATTGTGGTGAAGGCTCATTTTGGGAAAAAATCGGAGTGCGGTAATTTTGAAAACCTGGAGGGTTTCTAGGTGAAATTGGTGGTGAAGATTGGTGTGACGTGTTCACATAGAAATCTTGCTGAGATGTGGGGTTAGGATTACCCGACATCCCTGCGGTTCCAGATGAAGACTGGTGGTCCATGTTATTCTTTTCCTTTTGAGCCTTACGGTTTTGTCTGGCGAGCTTTTCAATCTCAAGGTTAAGAGGGATTAGCGGTTCTCCCCTCTTAGAATGTGTATGCATAAACAGAGCTGACCTGCAAGGTTAGCAGAAAAAAAAATCCTATGAAAAACTAAAAACTAATCGCTGAGTAAAATTAACCCTTAAGACCGACACCGTCCCCGGCAACGGCGCCAAAAACTGATGTGAATTTTCTCGCACTTAAAAAGATTGTAATATAGCGGTGAAAGTACGAGTATCGTCTCCACAGGGACGGAAAAAGGGAATTAAGAATTAACTAAAATCAGCGATAAAGAATAAATAAAACAGATGCGGTCGTGCGAGATTTGGTTGCTTGAGAAAACTAAAATTGCAAATAAACGACTAAAGTAAAAATTTGGGTTCTTCTTAATTAACGACGAAGGGAATAGGGATTGATTTCAGGGTAATCAGATTTCTGGCAGATCAGGGTTAATTACATGAATTTAATTTAATTGAGCCTAGCTAATGAATACTAAGTTCTTACCGCTCTCGCGGCGTAGAGTACAATAATTTAGGGGACCAGGCTGATCTCTCATGCGACATGATCCTAAATTATTGCCACGACGAACGAGCTTATGGCCCCTTAATAGTTACTAATCTCTTAGCGAACGATTAAGTGTGTGTGAATGTGTCCTAGAACAAATTAGATCTCTCTTAATTCATTCTACATGCGATTGTAATTCTAGTGGCCATCTAGGTTACAAAAGATATCAATTAAATTATTCAAACATAAATTAAACGGCATTCATGCAATTTACACCATCAAGAACCTAACCATAAATCATGATTAACCCCTTCATCAATCCCAAATCCCTAATCAAACTACTCACAATTCATAATTGAAGAATCAACAGAATTGGGAAGAATAGAATAAATTGTCATTAATTAAAAAGATGAACTTACAAATAATCCCAGTGTCTTGGAAGAAAATAGCGTAAAAACGGTGTTAAATTCGTCCCTAGGCCTCTCGGTAATGTTTGCCACCACTAAAAAGGGTTAGGGGAGGCCTTATTTATAGAAAAGAGGGGAAAAATCACAATTCTGATCGATGTGGGAAATTTCCGCTCGTAACTCGGGGCTACGCACGATCGTGCGTCCGTGGCTACGCACGATCGTGCGTAGCAGGCAGTAGCTCCTCCACGGTTTTGGCCCTTACGCACGATCGTGCGTCCGTGTTCTTCAGACTTTTCTCTAGTCCTAATTTGACAAAACTTCCTTCATGAAAGTTTTAGATAATTAAGTTCTCTATCTAACCCAACTTGCCGAATGTTATTTGAATCATCCCATCAAGAGATATGATCAAAACGGTGGAAGGTGTCATTCTGAAATCGCAGCAGAGATCATTTGACTTCGTCATCTGTTTTTACCTTCTAGCTCTCCTATTCTCGTAATGATGTCTTCATATGATTTGTAGCTCTTGAAGTTGTCTTTCATACACAACTTTTATCATATCTATTAGTTGTTTCTACAAAGAGATATTTTTGAATGATTGACAGAAGGTCATCCTGATCGTCGTTTTCAAGCTTCATTCATCTTCTTTTGATCCCGAAGTCAATCCTAGAGCTCTCTTGTCGTCAAAACTTCATCGTGAACCTCCCGGTGACCTCCAAATCTCTCAATTCACTCTCGAATGCTTCTCAACTCATCCTGATTTCTTCTCAAGCGCCGGTGCCGAACTCTAAAATCCTCATTTTGACTCCAAATGACACAAAACTCGAACCAACGCCTGTTAAACATAACTTGAGCTAAAATTGAGACTTGTAACACCTTAAATCTAGGAAAACCATCAAAAGCCAATCTCAACACGCATCAAATGCGTGTCTAAATACGGACTTATCAATTCACATAGATGTTGATTATAGACATGAGACCACAAATCATGATACTCAACCGCACGATTCTAATACTCAATAACGGAAGTTTGATGCTCACTGAAAATGTCTTGATGCTCAACGAACAAAACTTACAATTTTCATATCAATGCTCATCTTGTAAGTTACATATGCTCATTTGTATAGGTCTGATGCTCATTAAAAATTCATTAATGCGCATTTGACAGAAAATCAGAAATCATACTACCTCCATCCCAAATTGATTTGCAAATTTGACTTTTCTTGGTCAAACAGTTTCATTTTATTCGCTTAATTAGGATGTCAAATTTTAATTATATTCTAATTTGAAGTTTACAACTTTGAAGAGATTTTAATACAGTTTCTGAATATATAAATTTTAATTATTAAAAATTGAATTAATTATCGATATGGAGCATTGACTTTTTTATTGGTTGACTAGAAAATGTTGACTTTGCAAAACAATTTGGGACGGAGGGAGTAATTTCCATCGATCTCAATCGATAAGGTTTGATACTCAATGAAAATGTTGTGATGTTCAACTAACAAACCTTACGATTTTCATTTTAATGTGCATTTTGCAAGTTACGTATGCTCATCTAGTATTGATCTTGTGCTCATTTTGTAAATGTCATAAATGCATTTTTAAAAGTACTATTCTACATTAGATTCACATATTGAAATTCATAGGAGTTGATTATGAATATAATGTAATAAGTTTTTATAAAAGAAAAAATAACAAAAAGAAAGTGAATTAGAAGTTATGAAGCAGAGATCACGATTCTGAATATTAGACTTCTAATACTCAACATAATAGGTCTGATACTCATTAAAAGTTCATTAATGCTCATTCACAAGAAATCGTGATTTTCATGTCAATAGCGGAGGTTTGATGCTCAATTAAAATGTCGTGATGTTCAACTAACAAACCTTACGATTTTCATATCAATGTGCACTTTGTAAGTTATGTGTACGTGCTCATTTGGTACTGATGTTGTGCTCATTTTTGAATCGTTATATCAATGCATGTTTCAAAAGTATCATATATATTACATCAGACTCACATATTGAAATTAATAGGAGTGTATTATAGATATAGTTTAGCAAGTTTTTATTAAAGAAAAAATAAGAAAAAGAAAAAAAAATAGAAGATATGAAGCAGGGATCATGATACTCATCGTTAGTCTCTTAAATACTCAATAAAATAGGTCTGCTGCTCATTGAAAGTACAATATTGCTCATTTAGCGGAAACCATGATTTTTCTCTTAAATTACAGAAATGACATCGAATTATTTTTGTCCTGTATTAGTTATTGGGCTGTGTTCCTTGGTTAGGCCGGGTGTACATACACCCGGATGTATGATATAGGCACTGGACTTGTGATCCCGCTGTTTTTGCTCAATCGTTAACCATATGCAAAGCATGTCGGCTCACTTGTATGAAAGTCCGATTTATTAGGTATCATTTTTGTAATGAATTTATCATTCTAATGAAGAGTTCTATCATTTCTACTCATTCTTATACTTACCTTTATATCCAGCAATGTGAAAGTCTTTTGTATCTGTGAATATCGGGTTCACACACAAAACATGTCCTGTTTAGTCTGTGAAAAAGATGTACGCATAAAAAAATCTTTCTCATTGATGAATATAAAAGTGATGGATATAAGAGTGCGTACAAATAGTATTTTTCTTTGAGCGAATAAATAAATGGAACAACAAGAACAAGTCGTAGTAGGGACTTGGTGAGCTAGACGTAGTGAACTCATGAACATTGACTGACGGGTAGCTCAGTTCGTTCAGTGGTGAGAAATTTGGAACAAAAACCAATGTTCGAAATCCACAATGCCCGTGTGGAGGTTACAACTCCTGCGTGCTGGACTGAACTTCTGTTGCGCACCGATATAAGGTTTACCACTATTGAATTGATTGAATCATCGTAACTTACTCCTCCACCATTTTATCGAGTCTGGGGTGTGAGCCTCCGGGGTTCATGGGGTACGTTTGGAGATTCCACTTTTGGAACAACCGATGAAAATCTATGACTATCCGCAATTCCGCATAGATCGACACGGAAGTCTCCTTGTACTGTTCTCATCCATTATTGCGGGGTTGGTAGCTGAAAGCGAATCCTAATCTAAAAGTTATCACTGATCAGATATTTTGGTGGCCGGCGCGCGGGATATATAGTATTAGTAGTGTCGCATAAGCTACATGGTAAACTATATGATTATTAGCAGATATTCCCAAAACGATCACTAATTAAAGATAAGAAAAGATTGATGCGGAGTTTATGTTAAAATATTGTTACATTATTATTTAGACCAACTTCTATATATGGAGTAATTGGCCGACACAAGTGTTGACAAGAATGTTGACTAGAGTCATCCAAAAGGTCACAATGGTCCGTTGGTCACGATACTTCACATTTGTGAGTTTTGAGATCTCACAGTAATTAGCAATTTAGCATGTACTGTTTAGTCGGAATAGTTTTCATTTAAACATGAATCTTTGGATTTGGTCATTAGAGGATCGCCGGCCGGAAATAGTTACGGAGTAGTATTAGTTTCATTATATATGAGAAATGTGTTATACATTATCTAGCTGTGCTGTTCGGTTACGGTTTTATCGATTCGGTTTTGATTTCAGTTTGGTTTTTAATCGGTCAGTTTTAGCCGTTTTGGACTAAAACTGGAGTCTATAAATGTAACTACCCTCCAAAGTCTCTAAACCGTTAATTCCGGATCTGATCACAGTCACACTCGTCAGTACTGCTTCCAAAAGACGAATCCAGCAAGACTTACATCACCCTTTATGCTGCTCCTCTTCTCCCCTAAATGTGTGCCTAGCGTGATTCGAACCCGAGACCTCCGCTAGGACACGGTAACCTCTCATCCAGTGAGTTGGAATGGTTGGTTATATCAAACTAAGATATATTTAGCCACAAGTTCTTATTTGCATTCTTACATTCTTCATCTATATTTTATACTCCGTAATAGATTTTATGATGTCGTTTGCAGGTTTTTTTGTTGACCCAATCTAGTGAAAAGTAAAACAAAAATTGTTATTTTTCTTTATTGCTAACAGTATTTATATTATTAAAAAATTACTTGATTGTATTTTTTAAAAGGTGTTGGTCCAAAATAGGACGCTCGTAGGCTTTTAGGAAAGCTACGTACGACACTCAAGCAAGAATTAGGAAAGTACGAATATGGAAAGTTAGCCAGAAATAGCATATCTGTATTTGAAATTCGAATTACCTTTTATAGGCGATTACAAATGGTAACTGCCGAACATAATAATGACTAAATTAATTACAACATTAATACGGAATTAAACACATAATTAAGTAGCGCATTGACTGTCTGCCGTTACTCTTCCTGGCTGGCAGGTCAGCCTGGCTGGCAGGCTGGACGCTTGAACTCCCTCCTGCTGGACTGGATGGTGGGCTTCCCACTAGGCTGAAGGAAGGCTTCTGACCGGGCTGGAGACAGGCTCCCGGGTAGGCTGGAAGGCAGGCTCCCCGTTGGGTTGGAGGCAGGCTCCCACCTGGGCTGGACTGCAGGCTCCCAGCTGGGCTGGACCGCAGGCTCCCAGCTGGGCTGGTGGTCGGTAGGCTTCTGGCTAGGCTGGAAGGCAGGCTCCCCACTGGGCTGGAAGGCAGGCTCCCCACTAGGCTGGAAGGCAGGCTCCCCGCTGGGTTGGTCGACAGGCTCTCTCGAGCTTCCGCTCCTTGATTGTCGTGATTGGTTGGGCCGACTCGAGCTTTGGGTTGCTGGGCTTGGGCCTGCTGGTCCAAGTTCGGGGCCTGGGCCGATTAAGCTCTGGGCCTAGTCCCATAACCCCATCAAAAGTTATTTCAAATATATTTTAAAAATATGAATACTTAGTTTTTCATTGTTTGAACTCTCATTTAGTCTAAAAAAATTATAAAAGAGTAAATTTAAAAGCTTCAAGTAGATTTATGCAACCAATTCCAATAATAATGTTTTCCTAATTAAATAGATTGAGTGATTTGGATTTAATTAGAGATGAACTAAAAATAAAATAGTACATATTACAAAGATGAAGGGTGGGCAAACTAACCGAACCGGCATGGTACCGAATCGGACCGGTATGGTACCAGATCGGAAAACGGGATTTCAAAAGGTTATCAAAATTTTTGTCCCGAACCGGACCGGACTAATTCCAAACCATGCCATGACCGGTTCTCATAAAATGAAAACAGGTACCGGACCGAACCGAACCGAATTATAATTTTATTAATTTATATAATTTTATAATTATATATACACGTATACCATATTACCATTACTTTGATTACTCATTTGCACTTTGCTAATTGCTAGTTAACCGGATCAGTAAAAATTATTAGTATTATATGAAATTCATTAACTGTGTTATTGCTAGTTATTTATGTTTTGTACTATTATAGTTTATAACAAATTCATTAACTATGTAATACTACCTCTGTCCCAAAAAAAATTTCCATTTTCAAAACTTTGATCAATTATATTTTTTTGTTGATAATTATTTATAATATAAAAATTTTATAAAAATGTTCTTTGTCAAAGATACTTTCATAAAAGTATAAAATTTATAACTTCCATAATACTATACTAATCAAAATCATGGTTCAATTTTTTTGAAATGACAAATTTTTTTAGGATGGAGGTAGTATGAAAATTGATAATTGTGTGAATTTTTGGATGATGATTAAGTTTTAATTTATCGAAAAAAGTGACATTGTTTGGCATTGGTATGACATGGTACCGGACCGTTTGAAAATGGAACCGAACCGTACGGGTTTAGGTCTAAGACCGAACCGTTTCAATAGTAACGGTCCGGGTACGGGTTCGGTAAAATATTGGACCGGACCGGACCACACCCACCCCTAACAAGGATGACTTTTTTACTTCAAAAACCTAAAACAAAGATTAAGAAGAGAACGTGTTTGCCAAAAAAGAAAAGAAAATGTGAATAGTATAATTATGTTAGATCTATTTAAGAACTGAGTTAATATATTACTTTCGTTCTCTTCTAGTTGTAATATTGGTGATTTTGCATTATTAACATAAAATGAGATAAATTTTCAAAATCTTAATTTTTTAAATTTTTTACTAATAAAAAATGAAAGAAATTAATGATCAAACTTATGCGTTGAAAAGAATGGAGTAATATACTAAGTTATTACTTCAAATTAATTTTTTCCGAATAAGTTATTCGTCGTCGATATGAATGCCTTTTGTTGAATATGATACGTAAAGGACTCAGCTCACAAATAGAGGTGTTCATGTTCCCATTGTGTAAGACATAACCAGAAAAATAATAATGACTTCGTAGAATATTTTTGGTAGTGAACGTATTTTCTCACTTGGCTATTATATTGGTGTAACCCCAAACCTAGCTCGACAATTTTTCCTTCCTCAATCCCAATCGAAGCACTTTTTGGGTTTTACATTGTACACATTTCACCATTAACTTGGCAAATAATCAATGCATCGTGGCTTTATATATGATGCATTGATACTTCGCCTTGATGTCGTATCAGTGTATTCGATACATATCCAAAATATATACTCACTGATATGTGTCTTCTACGTATTGGGTCCGTATCCGTAATATAATAAAAGTGTTGGGCTTATTTAAAAAAATACCGATACTTTCGATGCACTACGTATCCGTGAATCGATACACGTATCTAACTCTATAACCCTAATTTCATATACGACATGACAAAATTTAGTAGTCACCCAAGCGATTAAAAGACGTGGAACATTAGTAAATTTGATTTTGGGAGTATGTAAAATATTGGAATACTATAATTTGTCAATTCATCGCTTGATGAGCATTAATTGAAACCAATCTTGTTAAAAGACTTAGATGTATATGCAAATAGAGAACCAAAAATATTATTTGAATTTAAATCGAAATATCAGGACTTAGTTTTTTTAGTCTAATCTTTGAAATGTTATTATAATTGTTAATTTTTGGTACTATTATTATTTTATTATGAACCTTTGAATTATATATATTTGCAAGTTATACCCTATATTATTTTTATTTATAAATATGCTCCCGTACCCGTATCCTATATTTTTTGAAGTTGCCGTATCGCCATACCCGTATTCACGTATCGACGTATCCGTATCCGTGCAACATAGCTGTGGGTTGGCAAGGTGGCAGTTTACGATTATTATTATTATTATTATTATTATTATTATTATTATTATTATTATTATTATTATTATTATTATTATTATTAGTTTTTGGCACTATTGCTAGATCATTTGATTTATCATGTTCAACTTTCCAAACCTCTTATTAATCTTTGCTCATCTACTTTTACTTTGCACTGGTACGGTATTTGAGGTCGAGTTCTTGCACGATAATGTATAATTTACTCTTTCAAGGGTCACGAGACGTAGAAACAAATCCATATATATTTGTAGTTTGTACAACAATTATATTCAAATAGATAGAGAAATGCCCCTAGCTATGGTATAGTATTAGAATATAATGATGAACATATTATATGGTAAATATAATTAACCATCTCTTTGATCTAATAACTATATTATCACCATCATCATCATCATTATCATATTTCCCCATGCATACTCAAGGTGCTCTTCAATGAAAGAAAGTCACCCATGCGAGGTGTAGTGTATGGGCCTTGAAGCAATCCTGCAGCTATGGAACGATAGGCGGACTCAGTCAAATGCATTCCATCCCAGCTAACATACACGGAAGGGTCATCACACACCGTTGACCTTGCCCCGCCGCATTCAACCGACGAGTCATAATTATATGGACCTCCTCCCCCACAACATGCACTTGTGCTACTTTCAAATCCTGTTACATGCATCACATACAAAAATCATCAATTAAATATCACATCTTCTTATTTGATGGTGGATTCACACACCAAAAATTTGTGAAGGAATTAAACTTTATATTAAGATCCGAGTTTCTTCTCCTATCAGGTTGACCTTTTAGGATGAAATCTCATGTTTTAACATTTTCTTAAATTGTGTCTCCATTAGGGCAGAGTCTATTAGGTGGATACAGGAAGAGACTGAAGGGGACCTCGACCCTTCCATAATATGTAGTACTCCGTGCGTTTTACTAGAACATATTTCGTATATGTTAAGATATTAGTGTTTGGCTTCCGGAAAATAATTTTCTTAAACTCAGACCCCGCTCTAGATCATATTCCTGACTCTATAACTGTTTCTCTATGATATACTCCCTCCGTTCCGAAAAAGTTTGGCAAATTGACTTTTCTTGGTCAATGACAATCAACTTTGACCAATGATATTTTCCAAACGAAATTATTTTGAATATGAAAATTATATTAAAACGTTCCTTATTCAAAATATTTTCATAAAAGTAGACAATTTATAAATTTTTTACAAAATATAAAAATTGAAATCATTGACCAAAGTTGCCATCATTGATAAAAAAGTCAATATGACGAACTTTTTTGAGACAGGGTAGTACGAATGATCATTCAAGCATAAAGAAATAAAAAAGTGTCTCGGAGATGAAAATTACCAAATTGACTAGGCGTGCGATAAATTCTCATTGCCGCGTTGTAATAATCAGCGTAAATAATATTGACATTAGGATGAAGTTGGCGAAGGCGATCGAGTTCATCCTGAAGGAGTTGATTATGGATTCGAGAGAAGTCATTAAGCCAGTTTAGACAACCAGTTTTAGCATCATAATCCTTCTTATTCGTAGTTGAGAATAGAGTGAGATAGGCCGCTGAGCATCCAATGGGCAGATTTCCGGGAACTATTAGTGTTTGAGCACCAAGTTCGATCAGTTCCTGCATATATCGATCGGTCATCCCCGATTATGTCAGATGATAAAACTAAGTAAATAAAAAAAATTACTATGGTAAATAAAAGTTAATTACGCATTAGGAAAAGACATATACTCACATTAATAGCTAAGCTTATAGCGTTAATAACGTTTGGGACATATGTTACGACCTCTTCCTTGGAATGGCCTTGCATAAAGGGATGATTGTAGTCGTTTCCTCCGATTTCTCCCATTAGAATTAAGGAATTTTGCAGATACTCTTTGCAACCTATACAAAATGAAAAAAAAACAACTTAATCCAGAATTCCATCTCGACAAAAAAAGAATTAGAGAGCATTTTAAAACAATTACAATCTTGTTATATAATGAAGAATTACGGTTTGAAACAAAAAAACAAAATAACTTTCATTGATTATTTTTATGTTTACATAACGACACTATGATCATAATAACTTTATCATATTTTTATAAATAAATTTTATTTGAATAATACTTTTGTAAAATTTCTGGCATATAATTTGTTTACTTTATTGCTGTTAGTAGTCATCCTACCAATTCACACTTCTTAAAGTATGATTGATTAGGCTACGAAAAAGTTGGTGAGGCAAGAAGACCAATCCGCCACCCACTTTATACGTAGTCATAAACTAACAAAAGAAGCCGTCAAAGTCAAATACTCATCAATTCAGACTATGAGATAACACTATGAAAGTGCATGGCTCGATCGATCTATTGTCATTAGACACGTACTATTAATTAATTATTACCTTAATTGTTTTTTCCACCTAGGAAGAATGTTTCACAAGTATGGGAATGGGATCATAATCAACTCGTAAGTGCTGATCGAGAGGATTCCATATTGCCATTACACTGTCAAAAACGTTAATGCAAATAGTCGTGTAGAGTATCTTTTACGTATCTTCTACCTACTCCGAAAATACTTGGTCCTTAAATTCTCTAGTTGAAAGCAATTAGTTGAACTTTAAAGAAACGTTGAAAGCTTAGTTGAACCAGAAAAGCAACCAAATACATACGGGGCGGGTAAAACAAAAGTGGTATTCCTAAGGTCTTGGCCGGTCCTAAGATCAAATCGGGACCATTTTTTTTTAATTTTAATCGAGATCAGGATCAGGACATGTTCCTAGGTCCAGATCGGTTTATGATCGGGGATGGGTATATAGGTTCTCGTCCCGGCCCCCGAGCCTCACTTTTTGGGACAGACAAACCTATCTGGTTTCGATCCCATTTTTCCATAAGTTCTAGTTGAACTCTGTTGGCCGGATTGAGAATCTTTAATTTGAATTGAATAGGACGATTCATTTCTTTATTTTGCTGTTTTGCACATTCTCCTCGAAAGAAAAATGTAACCTTTTGAATATATAGAAATGCACTTTCATGCTTATAGCTAGTGACTAACATGGGTGTAGTTATAGTGTCACCCAATTACTTCATATATTCCATATGCGTAACAAACTATAGACTACGTATTTTTTTATACAACACCATCTTTATATTTTGTACTACGTATGATTACCTTAACCACAAATAATTATTTCATATATTCCATATGCAATGAATTATATATACGGAGTAAAAAATCGTTATATTAGTTCAACTAATTAATATTTTGTCTCGTTAAGGTCTTAAGGACATTGATGAATGATGAGGAACTTGTTACATGTTGAAGTTAATACTATTTACATCTCACAACGTGAATAATAGTAAATGTTCCAAAACTTTTCACCCAAAAACCAGTAAAGTCATCACCCGTTTCATGCATAACTAATTGGAAAGAAATAAAAGTTGTAGAATGAATCTGCCCGTGACTTGCACGGGAATTGCACGGATTGTTTATTTATTTACGTTGTACGGAGTATTTGTTAGAGAAATTTATAGACAATAAAAATATTATATTTCAAAATAAAGACATTTAAGATATCATATTTTATTTTTTGCATTTGTTTTACGAGTTTTTTTCATTCCGATCCGACTTACTTGATCCAGTTCCACATAGAGAAGGAAGCATTTGTTTAAACCATTCCAATTCAGTCCCCAACGAAACATTTGTGCTGGGGTTAACGACTCCTCTTTCCGCAAAATAAGAAACATCTAGTGCGGTGGCTCCGGCCACCGCGAAATTCACGCCTTCAATGAACTGTTCGCCGACGTTACCGGTTTTCACCGCCACGGAAGGCGGCAGAAGCGGGAATCCCATGCTCTGGGCTGCACAGTGCACCAATAATATTAACATTTAAGTGTACGTACGGATTATACATATATACACGCGTTACATTCTTTTTGGGTTTAGAAGTGTCACAGTAACATTTTCTACGTACCTATAAAGTCAACGACGAGACGACCGTCGGAGAAGCGACCGGTAGGGTGGTGGAAATAGGTCTCTCCGTACGGTAGGACGCCGGAGACGACGTTGCTTTTGGATATCGAAAGGCGGACTAAATTCCCGGTATCGGCGAGGGAGTCGCCGAAACTAATGATTGACCGGTACTGGCCATGAACGGAGCAATTTGAGGCTAACAATAATAGAACGTAAACTACAGAAATTAACATGAAAGCCATAGAAGAAGAAGCATCCATGGAAAATGCACAATTAATGTTACTTCTAGATCTATTTTTGTTGAACGAAGATCAAAAGGAGAATATTTGTATTGATGTAAATGGCTTATTATTACAAGTGTATGTTTACAAGAGGCTTTGCACATCAAAGTCCCCTGCCGAATCTGTTTCTTTGGCGCACATTTATAGAGGTGGGAGTTCACCTACCAAGTCAAAATAGGACACTAAAGTAAAACTCTCTTATCCGTATATTGGGACCTACCCGTGACTGTGTGAGTGGCATAGCTTCTCTGACTGAGCAAAAAGAATGACCTCAAACTCACTCAAACATTATCAATATAGATAATACTCCCTCCCCTTATAACTTTGCTATCTTTCTTTTTTTTGATGTTACAAAAATTTTGTCATTTTCCCTTTAATCAATGAATTTGTGATTGCTATTATTTCTCTCTCCTCTGCACATATATCAACCACACAGTTTTTACTTTATTATTTCTCATGCCGGTCACACATGACAAAGTATTGAGGGACGAAGAGAGTATTTTAGAAAAATCATTATCCTAACAAAATGACATTATTGCTTAAGAATATCAATTTGGTTTGATGATGATAATTACTTGTACAGTTGTACAAAATGGCAGTTATATCACCCTATTAAAGTTTGATAATGCAAAAGCTGGTAGTAAGATAAATGTTGGTTGGGAGTAACTCATTCCTATTTAGGAGAAAATGACGAATCTGATAGAGTAGCATGTATGAGAAGTCCCTATTTTGTGTAAGGGATTAACTACACGAAAGACTGGGGAAGGAAAAGGACGAAGTTCAAGTATTCTTTGATCCAAAAGGTGGAATCTCCCACCCCGGAGCTCCCCACGTCTCGATCCGACAGAGCATATGGGAGAATGTAAATCACGGTGACTCAGTCGGTGAAGTAGCAGTAGGCTCATATGCCTCGTGCGCATCAGAGATCCAGGCCATTTCAGAGGTTGTGACCTCTACACGATCGCTTCGGGGACTCGAACCAGGGTTCCTTGATCCTAATTCTCGCCACTCAACCAACTGAGTTACCTGTGCGGGTAAGTTCAATTATTCATTCACATATATCTAGAGTATAAGGATGTTTTTACTTGAACTGTAATTCGTCCGAGACCAAACCAGACCAGACCAGACCAGTTCAGACCAGACCAGACCAGACCAGACTTGGATAGTTATAAAAATACAAAGAAACCAGACCAGACCAGACCAGTTCAGACCAGACCAGACCAGATCAGATCAGACCAGACCAGCAAATTACAGTCCAAGTAAAAACATCCTAATGGTAAAATTAGTTATTAATCTGCAGATGTGGGGCTACACAAGGTGTGGACATATCACATATGTGTTTAGAGTCTTCAAGATATAATTAAGTAGCTAGTGAGACAGGAAGACACAATGAATGCGAGCACCAAGTAGAAGCTCTATTTTATATGACATCTAACAAACTCTGGACCAAGATAACGCTTGGATAGTTTAATCGATGGGCACTTTAGCGACTGAATCCTGGAGGGAAGGTTGCAGCTTTAGTCGCAGTAAATCACCAACCTCAGAAGTCACTTCACTTTCGTGGGTGTTGGCGGTTGGCCTCCTTTAATGAACAGAGGCCTCGCTCGAATATTAAGGAATCCAAGACCCGAATGCTCATAGATGGAGGGCGTAACATGGTATCATTGATGGAGGGTGTGCTAAGAAATTTGTGTAATGTAACTAGAAAGTACAAGAGTAAAGTTTAAAATTTTTCGGGAGACTCAGATTAGACACTATGGTTTCATCAGAATCTCATATTGGACATTAAGGTTTCAAATGGACCAAATTAGACACTATGGTTTCATATGTATCTCATATTGGACACTAAAGTTTCATAATTCAACATAAGTGATTGTCCAATTTGATCTTTATCCAATATAAGTGAGTGTCCAAAAGCTATGAATTATGAAACTTTAGTGTCCAATATGAGATATATATGAAACCATCGTGTCTAATTTGGTCCATTTGAAACCTTAGTGTCCAATATGAGATTCTGATGAAACCATAGTGTCCAATTTGAAACCTTATCTTTCCCAACTAGATCTTTCCTAATTTTGACAAAACAACGAATATAACAATAATAATAGATCTGAGTTAGAACTTACACATCTTCCAGTGTAGTGATGATAATGCTTGACCTTAAGTATGTTAGTATACATGTCCTAGCGTCAATCAGTTTTATATATTTGATATATACGATATTGTACATTGATGATTAAGCATTTCGATTGTCAATGTCGTATTCATAATTGTCTTCCCCTGGACTTATGTTATCATTAGGTAAGTGGGAACTTATATGATACTTCCTCCGTCCCAAAAAGGTTGGCCAAAGTTGACTTTCACGTGGATTAATAAAGTAAAAACTGTGTGGTTAAAATTTGTGCAGAGAAGATAAAATTAATTTTTGCCACATATTCCTTACATTAAATGGAAATGGTAAATCTTTTTTGGACATCTAAAAAAGGAAATTTGGCCAACTAGAGAAAGGTTAGGGAGTGGCTTTAGCCGCTACCCTATCTTAATCCAAAGTATTATTATTATTATTATTATTATTATTATTATTATTGTTATTGTTATTGTTATTGTTATTGTTATTGTTATTGTTATTGTTATTGTTATTGTTATTGTTATTGTTATTGTTATTGTTATTGTTATTGTTATTGTTATTGTTATTGTTATTGTTATTGTTATTATTATTATTGTTATTGTTATTATTATTCTTATTATTCTTCTTCTTCTTATTATTATTATTATTATTATTATTATTATTATTTATATTATAATTATATATATATATATATTATTTAGTTAATATTTAATTAATAAATAAATATATAAATAAATAAATATTATAAGGGTGGAGAGTGGCGTGCAGCCCACTTCCCCCTTACTATTAATTAGTTTGTTTTATTTATTTATTTGATTAAATAATTGAGATTGGTCTTAATTGAATTAGAACTCATTAATGAGAAAGACTTTCATTGTGATTGGAAATTAGTTTAGAACTAGTATAAATATATCATCTTCCTTCATAATTATGTGATCCGTTTTCTAGATTCAGTATTAACAGTTTATTTCCCTACGAAGAGATTTCCTAGCTTTCTCTTAGGGAGATCTAATCGTTCTTTCAAAAAGGAGAAATCACATGGATACCTAAGGTTAAGGATTATCACTGTTAAGTTGAAAGATCTGTAAGTTCTAACTCAGATATGTTATTATTATTATATTGGTTGTTTTATCATAATCAGGAAAGATCACAAATTATACAGTACACCCGACCGTACCCAGTTGGTATACCGTATGACTGGTATACGGTGAGCACCGTATACCGTCATACGTTTTTGGCAAGCAGAGTATTGAATTCATTATTTTTTATTTCTCTTTTTAAAAAAAAGGTAATAACCTTTTTATTTTTGATCCGATTTTTATAAAATTTATATCAACATTTTTTATTTTTCATGATCTTTCAAATGAGACCAATATTGCCTATGTAATTTTAACATATTAACATTTGCGTATAAAATATGTAACTTTACATGTTAAAATATGTAACTCACGTTCAGTCTGGCCAAATGCAACTCGTTTGTATAAATATGTCTCTACGTGTTACAATATGTAACTTTACGTAAAAAAATATGTAACTCGCATTCAGACAGGTCAAATGCAACTCGTGTGTATAAATATGTAACTCGCGTGTATAAATATGTAACTTTACGTGTAAATATATGTAACTCGCGTCCAGGCATGTCAAATGCAACTCGTGTGTATATATATGTAACTCGCTTATAAAAAGATGTAACTTGCTTATAAAAAGATGTATCTCGCTCATAAAAAGATGTAACTCAATGTATTATCAAATGTAACTGAGGCCACTGATTCACTCCCAAACAGATTCGATCTTCTATTTCACAAACCTATCATCTCCCAAACAGATTCGATTTTCCTTATAATCCAATACTCATTAATATAATAGTTCGATAATTTCTTAAAATTACATAAGCAATATTGGTCTCATTTGAAAGATCATGAAAAATAAAAAATGTTGATATAAATTTTATAAAAATCGGATCAAAAATAAAAAAGTTGTTATTATTTTTTCACAAAAAAAAAAAACAAGCATACTCCGTCGTTTTGCAACCGGGTGCACCATCTTCATGGTGTGCGGGTTGCACGGTATAATTTGCCGACTGTACCTTCCTCTTGGTATAGACAGGTAATTTTGTAAATAAATTCAGCTTCTATCCTGGTTATTTGTTCGTTGTTTCCTCTTGTTCGTCTTCTCGCATAGCTTTCGTTCTTCTTCCGCAGCTTTCTTCCACAGCTTCTTATAGCTTTTATTCGTCGATCGCTTCTTCCTTCTCAGCTCACAGTTGTTGTCGATCTTCCCAGTTTTCTTTTGATCGTACATCTGTTTCCTTCGATCTTCCGCAGCTTTCACCATTTTTCCTAGCTTCGATTTTACTTCGCCTTATGTAAGTAATTTTCCTTCGCCGTTTTTCATTTGTACTCCGTATGTTATTTCCTTCTTCCGTTTCTAAATTTTTTTGTTTCTTCGGTATATCCTTTCATGTAGTCATCTTCATTGTTATAAGTTAGTTTTTACTCAATTCATTTTGTTGTTGTATTGTTATCGCTACTGTTATAAGTTGTTTCAGTTCAATTTTTTTATGTTTCAGATTTTTATATATTGACCATATGGCTAATTCTCGAGGTACTTATTTAATGAACTAAGTCATTACATTAGGTGATTTTTTATGAGTATTTAGTTGATCAGTATTGAGTTTCTGTTTGTTTCTTTGTTTTGTTTTTACCTTGTGCAGATGGTATTTCTTCCAGTGGAAGATTAATTGACGATATAGAATCCAGAGGTGAAATAGTTGGAGCTGAATCAAGTAATATTTTTTTAAATTGCAACTCATATACTTTGTTATTCTTTGATCAATCTGTTTTATATTTTTCTCATGCATTTAGATTTCTTGGATTATGCTGTTAACTTTGAGTGAAGATAGATCTTGTCTGTACAACAGAATCTTTCTGTCGGGCCAAGTATTGCTCGTTGCTTACATTGTCTCACATTTTTTTACTGGAATTTTAGATCTTTAGTTTATTTTTCCTTTATTTTTTTTGCAGTTGACCTTTCTTCTAGTTTTGAGACTGTAGAACTTTCTCATGATCCTGTTTGTGTTGAAACATTGGAGTTCGATATTCTAATTTGAGAAAGAGGGATAGTGGTCGTGGCTTTAGAGGAAGAGAGTTTTGTTGTACTAAGCAAGGTTTGAAAAGGAATAAAGGTGTTATTTGTAAGTAGTACACAAAAGTTGATCATCGTACTAATTGTAAGGCACAAATTTATTTTGAGATAAAATCTACCGGTGAGTGGGCTGTTGTTAGGCACGTTATGGATCATAATCACCAGTTTTGCCCGAACTCATTAGTGCATCATGTTAGATCTCACCGTTCTATTTCTTCTAGTGAGTTAAACTATGCATCATTTGAAAAACAAAGGTGTTAAGATAGCAGATGGATTTTGATATTTGCAAGCGGAAGCAGGCAGATCTCCTTCGGTTGGTGTACTTTTACGTGATGCATACAACGAATTGACAAAATAGATCTAAAAATTTTTGATGGTTGTGATGTTAATACACTGATTAACGTTTTTAAGAACAGACAGTCAAATGAAGAAGATTTCTTTTCTCTTTTGAGATAGATGTGGATGGTTCCTTAGTTAGTTTTTTTGGAGACAAAAAAATGAAAGATGATTACTTAGCTTTTGGTGAGCTAATTGTTCATGATACGACCTATCGTACTAATAAATACGATATGATATGTGGACCGTTTGTAGGTGTTACCCATCATACCCATACCTGTATATTTGGTTGTGGGTTTCTTCTCAATGAGAGAATTGAATCTTTTGAATGTCTTTTCACTACTTTACTGAATTCAATGGATTCTGTGCATCCAATCACTGTTATGACAGATCAGTCATCATCTATGGCTGCTGCAATAGCTATAGTCTTTCCTTCTTCGAAGCACCGTCTTTGTATATGGCATATCATTGAAAACTCTAAAAAACATATACGAAGGATTTTTGGATTTATTTGATCATGTTTTGAAACTCTGTCACACTGTTGCTGAATTTGATTATTACTGGAATAGGTATGTTTCATTGTGTGTATATTTACTTTTATGTTTTCTGCATTTACATTCAACCTGTTTGTATGAGTACACTACTTATCTGTAATGAGTAATATGTTTTATAAAATGAGTATATTGCTTCACATTTTGCAGGATGTTTTCTGCATATTACATAATGACATAGATCAATCATCAAATGTGTAGCCTGAAAATTACATGAAATGTGGCATGGACATGTAAATTTTCAACTGACCCTTCTTTAATTAACTTTAAACTTTAATGACTTAAGTGTTCAGAATACACCAAATGTCAAACTTTATTCTAATCAGAAAACAAATACATAACTTATAAACTCCCTCTAAACTCGATGTTCCTCAAAATCAATGACTCCCAAGTGAGCAGTGTGCTCATGAAAAACTTTTGGTGGGAGAACCTAGGTTAAAGGATCCGGTAGCATGGAGTTTGTACTTATATGTTCAATAGCGACCCTTTTATTTTGAACCCTTTCTTTAATAGCTCGATATTTCACTTCAATGTGTTTTGTCTTACTCGAGCTCTTGTTGTTGTTAGAGTAAAGCACCGTAGAATTGTTGTCACAAAATATCTTGATAGGCTTTGGTAGTTCATTTAATATTTTTAGCCCATCAATAAAATTGTGCATCCATATTCCGTGGTTTGAAGCTTCAAAACAGGCCAACAACTCTGCCTCCATAGTTGAGGTAGCTATCATATCTTGCTTAACACTTTTCCAAGATACAACACCACGTGCTAGTAGATAAACATAGCCTGAAGTAGATCTACTAGTGTCTTTGCAGCCGGCAAAATCAGAATCGGAGTATCCAATGACCTCCAAATGGTGTGATTTTCTATATGTGAGCATATAGTCTCTTGTTCACTTCAAGTATCTCATAACTCTTTTGGCCGCCACCCAATGAGCCATTCCTGGATTACTGAGATATCTGCCTAGCATCCCAACAATGTACGCAATATCCGGACGCGTACAAACTTGAGCATACACAAGACTTCCTACAACAGATGCGTAGGGAATCTTTTTCATTTCTTGAATTTCCAGATTTGTTTTAGGGCATTGATCGAGACTAAACTTGTCTCCTTTAGAGATAGGAGTATCACCCAGTCTACAATCTTCCATGCCAAATCTTTTAAGAACTTTATCGACATAGTTCCTTTGTGATAACCTTAAGATTCCTTGTGATCTCTCATGAAGGATTTCAATTCCTAATACAAAGGAGGCTTCACCAAGATCTTTCATTTCAAAATGTTTTGATAGAAATCTCTTGGTTTCATGCAACATGCCTATGTCATTCGTGGAAAGAAGAATGTCATCAACATATAAGACCAGGAAAAAGATTTTACTCCCACTGAACTTATGATATACACAATCATGTACATCATTCATCTTAAAATCAAAGGATAAAATGACTTAATGAAATTTGTGATACCATTGACGAGAAGCCTGTTTTAGCCCATAGATGGATTTTGTTAATTTGCAAACCATTTGTTTTGGATCTCCTATCAGAAAATTTTCTGGTTGCACCATATAAATAGTTTCATCAATGTCGCCATTGAGAAACACTTTCTTAACATCCATCTCATGAAGCTCTAGATTAAAATGTGAAACTAAAGCCATAATGAATCTAAAAGAGTCTTTTGATGAAACCGGAGAAAAGGTCTCTTTATAATCAATTCCTTCCTTTTAAGTATAACCTTTAGCTATAAGACGAGCTTTATATCTGTCCACATTACCCCTTGAATCCCTTTTGGTTTTAAATATCCATTTACAACCAATGGGTTTACAACATTCAGGTAATGGCATGAGTTCCCAAACTTTATTGTCTTGCATGGATTTATACTCCTCATTCATTGCAACAATCCATTTTTGAGCATTTGAACTTTTCATGGCTTGATGGAAGTTGATTGGATCATCTTCCATAACATCATTTTCTTCCTCATGTTCTTGAATAAACACAAGGACACCGTTCACTGTATCCATGCTTGACACATGTTCTTGGAGATATACAACATAATCACTTGAATTGCGTATCTCCTTTCTCTAGTGGATCGCCGCAATGGCACATTTCCTTGTTGCACTTGTTCTAAAGGAAGTTGAGTTTGTTCATTTTGAACAATTTGTTCAGTTTGGAAAAGAGAAGATGAAATAATGCCTTGTTAAGGTTCATCATTAGTTTCAAAAGAAACATCCATATGAATTGGTTCAGGTATTGAAATCAATTATTTCTCAAAGACAATATCCCTAACTTTATTCTCCCCCCCAAACTTAACATCCTCGAAAAATATGACAGTTCCCATTTCAAAAATATTTTTATCATCAGGATTATAAAATTCATATCCCGTAGATCGTCCCGAGTAACCAATAAAGTAACTACTAACTGTTTTGGGTTCCAGTTTCTTTTCATGTGGCCTATACGGCTTTGCCTCAGCTGGAAAACCCCAAATATGAAAATGCTTTAAACTAGGCTTTTTACCGGTCCAAAGCTCATAAGGTGTTTTAGTGGTTACTTTAGTTGGCACTCGATTAAGAATGTAAGTTGCGGTCTTTAATGCCTCAACCCAGAGGGATTCCGGTAAGATAGAGTGAGAAATCATACTTCTTACCATTTCTTTAAGGGTTCTATTACGTCTCTCAGCAACACCATTCATGCTAGGTGAACCCGGCATGGTGTATTGAGGGACAATCCCACATTCCTCTAGAAATTTGGCAAAAGGACCTGGACGTTGTTCACCTGAGCCGTCATACCTTCCATAGTATTCACCACCACGATCGGATTTGACTTTGTTTATACGTTTGTTGAGTTGATTCTCAACTTCCGCTTTGTATGATTTAAACACGTCCAAGAATTGAGACTTTTCATGTATAAGAAATAAGTAAGCATATCTAGAGAGTAATCGTCTATGAATGACACAAAATATTGTTGAGCATTCCATGAAGGAGTAGGAAATGGCCCACTAATATCAGTGTGTATTAATTCTAAGACATCCGTAGCTCTATATGCTCCTTTTTTCTTATTTTTGGTTTGTTTTCCTTTAATGCACTCAATACAAGTATTGAAATCAGAAAAATCAATGGAATTACGTGTTCCATCAGACACAAGACGTTCAACTCTATTTTTAGAGATGTGACCTAATCGTTTGTGCCATAAAAAACCAGATTGTTCATTATCAACCTTTCGCTTAGTGCCTCGGGTGTGAATATTCAAAACATTATTATATGAAGTTATTGTTTCAAGCATATAAAGATTGTCATATGACATAAAAGAACCAGTCCCTACTATACTTGAATTTAAAGACAAATTAAACCGAAAGTTTCCATAAGAACAATGATAACCCAATTTGTCCAAATAAGAAACAGAAACCAAATTCCGCCTAAATGACGGAACAATAAAAGTGTCTTTTAAATCCAAATAGAAACTGGTAGATAATAACAATCTAAAATGCCCAATAGCTTCCACATCCACTGCTTTGCCATCTCCCACATAGATGCATCTTTCAGCATCATTTGGCTTGCGGTGGCTCAGACAACCCTGCATAGAAATACTGATGTTAGATGTTGAACCAGAGTCTAACCACTAGGGGTGGGAAAATATACCGAAATTTCGGTATACCGGTCATACCGTACCGAAAAATACCGATTTTACCGAACTTTTCGGTATACCAAAAAATTCGGTACGGTATGATACCATACCGGATCACTTCGGTACGGTAACGGTATGTAGTTTTTAAATTTTCGGTATTTCGGTATATACCGAAATACCGTTAATTATCGGTATGGTACGGTATATACCGATATACCGAAATAGAATTTGTAAATTATTAGGGGTTTAGGGCCAAACGAGCCAAACCCATTAAATGAAATTACTAAATTATCAAGGCCCAACAACTTGTGGCTCTACGCCTCTTCTACGCAGCTTGGGTGCACCGGCTCAGGGATTAGAGACAAATCCCTACTTAAGTAAACTTCTGCCGTTCTTCGTCTGCAGCTTCGTCCGTAGCTCGTCCGCAGCTCGTCTTAAGCTCTTCGCCTCTTCTGCCGTTCTTCTTCACTCGTCCGCTCTTCCACAACTTAGTCATTCACAGCTCAGTCAGTTCGCAGCACCCTCGTCCGCAGCTCTTCGACTCAAGTTAAATTTGTAGGTTTTGTCACTTTTCTATGAATCCTCATCCCACATTCCCACCCATATTTCTTTCAATCTTTTTTCCAATCTTTCTACTATAGTGTGTGGTAGACCTGTCCACTGTTGATTCGAACGGTAGAAAGACCTTTTCAAATAAGTTAAATAAGACCTTTGGTGTATTTGAATAGTTCGAGCTGTTGATTCAAATAAGACCTGCAATCTTTTATTGCTGTATTTGAAATTTTGAATAGTGTTTTAATTCAAGTGTTTTGAGAAAATAAAAGATTGAGAAATCTAATAGAAAGAATTTACTTCAAGCCAGGAAATAGAGGACGAAGAGTAAACATTTCAGCCATTATTGCCCCATTGCCCACATATCTGGGAAAAAAGCAGTTTCATCATACACCAAAAAAATATGCTAAAATGCCTTCTAAAAGTCATCTAAATTTTTATCTCTGTTCCAAAATATGTGATGTTAGACCAATGTATAACTTTTCTGTTTCTGCTTGTGTGATTATCATGTGTTCATTAACCCAATTTTATTATACGCAATTCGTTTATCACTCTTTCCAAGTATTTCATGGACAAATTACATGAAAACACGGATTTGTTTAGGAAAAGAGGATAGTAGTGAGTTAGGGGGAGTATATCATTTAACAACACATACCAACAGCAGATCCATAACTTGGAGACTGAAGAAGAACTTCAAGAGCCCGATACATGCAATTCTACCTTTTAGATTCCACTTCACAAGAAATGTGAATAAGAGAAAGAAATTTTAAAAAGACCATTAGAGATACTGACCAATTTAAAAACATTAACAAAACCGGGAATGAGTTGGTTGGCACGGTACCACTAAGAAAACTAGTGATTTCACCAATTTATTAAATTGGCAAGGTTCCTATATTTTCTATTGTATTAAATGTATTTTCCAGAATTGATTAACATGATATTTGTTACATTTTCAGCATTGCTAATGGAATCTGAATCATCTCACTCACTGCCTAGTCTAGCTAAATCACCGGCCACGCTTGAATCTGAAATAGAGAATGGTACTTCTAGACGGAAACGAACAAGTGAGTGTTTAACAGAAAATCCTCCTGTAGCACCTAAAACGAGGAGTATTTATTGGCACCATTGTACCAAAGGTTCGAGGAAGTTAGCAGATGGGAGCACTCAAAGTATTGGAATATGCATTCACTGTCAAGCTAAGATTTCAACCGTACAGGGAAGTACTAGTGGTTTAAAGAATCACTTAGTCAAGAGATGCAAATTAAGTCATATGAAGGAGGGAGTGACAAAAGTCAATCTGTGCTCACGAGTGAGATGATGGGACAGGTAACTACATTGACTCCTCATACATTTTATCAAAAAAGGTGTGAATTGAAACTTATCGAGTTTGTAGTTATTGATGAAATGTCATTTCGGGCGGTGGAAGGAAAGGGATTTATTAGTTTTGTGCATGAATTACAACCTAGGTTCAAAATTCCTGACCGTAAAAAGGTTGCGAGCATGGTTTATGATTTGTTCTTAGTTGAAAAAGCAAAAATAAAAAGTGTGATTAGTGGTCAAAGGGTAAGTATCACAACCGATACTTGGACGTCAATTCAGAACATAAATTGCATGGTGGTCACTGCTCACTTTTTAGATAATGAGTGGAAGTTGCACAAAAGAATAATCAATTTTACAAAAATCACTAGTCATGTTGGGGAGGAAATAGGCAAGGCGGTTGAAATTTGTTTGAGAGAGTGGGGGATAGACAAAGTGTTCTCTATAGTAGTCGATAATGCTTCTTCCAATGACACGACAATTGATTATTTAAGTACTTGCGTTTTGGATGTCACATCCTTAACTTAATTGTTAAGGATGGGTTGAAGGAACCTAAGTCTTCGATTAAAGCTATAGACAATGCGGTCATGTTTCTTCATTCTTCACCGGCTAGGTTGAGTATGTTTAGGGAGTTTGCCGTGCTAGCCAAGTTTTCTAATATGTCAACCATGCCAATGGATGTCAAAACAAGGTGGAATGCCACTTACAAAATGCTCGATGTTGCTTTGAAATATAGAAGGGTGTTTGAAAGGATGACCGAATAGTGGTGTCCTTTTGTGAGTTATTTTAATGAGAAAAATAAAAAGGGTGAAGCAAGGGTAGGACCACAAATTGCTTTAGATCGGGAGAATGCACGGGCTTTTGTGCATTTTTTTAAAAAGTTTTATGATGCTAAATTAGAGTTGAGTGCCACAAAAATGCCTACCTCTCAATTGATCTACCAATCAATGATTGCCCTTCAAATTGAGATTGAAAAAAAGGTGAGTGATAAGTCTGACCCAACTCTAAGCAAGGTGGCTAGCGCAATGAAGTTAAAATTTGACAAATATTGGGGGGATTGGAATGATATGAATCCTTTGGTTTTCATTAGTAATATTTTGGACCCTTGAAACAAATTCCAAATGATTAAAGTGAGCATTAAAAAGATTCAAGGTGATCCCACAAAGGTCAAAGACTTCATCGAGAAAACTAAAAAATATTTGATAGCTTTGTGGGTGGAGTATAAGGGAATGAGTGAAACCTTGAATGTGGAGAGACAAAGCCTTCAAGTGCAAGTGGATGATGGAGAGAGTGGTGGAGGTGATGGCCTTTGGGATGAGTTGTTCAATGATGTGGACGCACAAAATGAAGAAGAGCAACTTCAAGAGATATCGAATGAGGTTGAAAAGTACCTAAGTGATGAGATTGAAAAAAGATCTAATCCATCTTTCAATCTTTTGGAATGGTGGAAAGGGAGCGAAACTAGGTACCCAATTCTTTCAATTATTGCCAAAGATATCTTTGCAATTCCAAGTTCAATGGTTCCTAGTGAGTCCGCATTTAGTTTGGGGAAAAGAGTTGTGGATCCTTTTAGAAGTTGTTTGAGTCCCAAAATGGTGGAGGCATTAGTGTGTACTAATGATTGGTTAAGAGTGGAGGAGTTCAACTTTTATAAAGATCCAAGTGATGAAGACCTAGAGTTGTATAAACAAATTGAAGAACTCGAAAAATGTAAGTCTTTATTTAATTAAATGTACACATAAATTATTATTATGTTTATCTTATGGTTTTTGTATGCTTATTTTTGCAGTTGCAAATGCTATTTAGCATTGGACTCTTGAAACGATGAATGGTATTTTGGGACGTTTCTCTTTTAATTTCTGGACTGACAGATTGTTTTTGCCGAAGGTAGTATTAGACTTATGTGATCCAGAAAGTTATGATTACTTGTTTACATTCTGAAGTTAATAAAGAGCTGATTTACCAATAATTCCATTGATGTAACAGGCAGTTGAAGCTAATGAATGTAGAGCTTGGTAACAAGGAGTTAACAAAAGCCATTCAATGCAATAGCAGTAGCCGAACTTTTCTTCTGCTGTTTCTATTTGTACTCAGGATTCATTTGGTTCTTTCATGTGATTTTTTCAATTCAGACTTTGAAACTCTGACTGACCGTTAATTTTGAAACTCAGGATTCTGTTTCTGTTTGTCATCCTTCCCTGTGTTTTATGGCAACTAATTTCATTTGTATGTTACATCTATGCCTGTGATTGGTACAACTAAGTTCAGGAAGGGTTGGGTGCAGTTCATTTTTTAGTAATTCATGTATTAATACTCATTTAAGGTTATATTCCATAATTTAAAATTGATTTTAGTAATTTTCGGTATAAAACGGTATAGGTTATATACCGTACCGAATTTTCGGTATACCGAAGTTCGGTACGGTAACAGTATGAGATTTACGAATACCGTTTTTTCGATACGATATGCGGTATGGCGTGAAAATTTCGGTATGTCGTACCGAACCAGCCCTACTAACCACCAAGTATTTCTAGGTACTGAAGCTAAATTGTTTTCAGTACAAACCAAGGTAAGGACCGTACCTTTCTTCACTTTCCAAGCGTGATACTTGGTACAATCCTTCTTCATGTGTCCAGACTTCTTACAGAAGAAACAGGTTGTTTCACCTTCCTTATGTTTCTTCTGTACTGGATCTTTAGCAACTTCATTCTTAATGGGAGTTCTCTTCCTCTTTTTACCCTTATCCTTAGAGGTACTAGCCAAGTGAGCACTTTTTGTCTTATTTTGTTTCATCCTCTCTTCCTTTTGCACGCAATATGAAATGAGCTCATTAAGAGACCACTTCTCCTTTTGACAGTTATAACTAACCTTAAAAGGATCAAATGCAAAAGGAAGAGAGTTCAAGACTATGTGTACGAGAACATCTTCCGATATCTCAATCTTAAGTGTCTTGAGCCTAGAAACAATATAAGACATTTCCCTAATATACTCCCTTATATTTCCTTTTCCTGAATACCTTTTGGAAGTAAAGTCTTTTAATAACATGCTTATTTCTGCCTTATCGCTTTTAACAAAACGTTTCACAATTTCAGAAAGGAAATCCTTGGCATTAGTAACCTCATCGGATTCAGCACCCCTAAATGATTCTGGAATGCCACGCTTTATGATCATAAGACTTAAGCGATTCGAGCGATCCCACTTCTCATAGTACCTTTTTTCATCTTGGGTACTAGCATCCGTAAGAGAAGCGGGTTGCTCTACCCTCCATGCAGCCCAAAGTTATTAGAATATTTTCTTTCCATTGCTTAAAGTTAGTACCATTTAGGACAGGGATGGAGTTGAGATTGGCAGATATGCTCGAAAAATTAACTGTAGAAAGAACAAGGCAATAAACATATATTTTAGTGAAATTGTAAAATGATATTTAACCCATCACAAGATACCAAATGCACCATTAGTATTTCATCTTTGGACAATAATACTAATTGCTAGCGGTTCTCTTGTTGTAATAATAAAATATAACAATAACACATATAAAAGAAAAATCCACCTTTGGGTTGACTTTTTTCTTTTAAAGTGCAACTTTATAATTGTTATAAATCTTCCTTTGGGTCGATTAATATTTACTTGAACTATATACAAAGTATGTACTATGTTTAATATTTTATATGAGCAACTTACACAATAGAATCACTTTGATGACATATTGTTTCCATATACCCATTTAATAAATATTAAACTCCTTTTATTTTACAATTTCATCAAAGTCCAACAAAAATCCTTCCGTAATTTTACTTAAAAAATAGCTTACGGCAATTAAAGAACTTGTTGAATCAAACATAATCATCAGCAATTGACTTCAAATTGAATCAATCAGATCGATCAGCGGTGACTTAATTCATATAGACTTAATTCATATAATCATTTGATCGAAATAATGAAAGCAATTTTAAAAAAAATAGGTATTTGATCAACACAATTCAATAAGATTTGGCACATCTCTTAAAAAAAATGACATACGGAAAATATGGTTGCTAATCTTGCTAGACACATTCCACTAAGTGGAAGAAAAAAAAACTCTGTATTCATTTAGAGACCGTTTGGCCACCCTCATTTTCGGCTTATCAGGCTTATCAGTCAACTTTTTTACCAAACACGTAAATTTTGCTTTCGCGCGCTGAATTGTGTAATAAGCCGAAAAAGTAAGGTTGGGGTTACTTTTCTGGCTGTATTGGCTGAAGTTACTGTAGATGACTATTTTAGCTATTTTTACATATAATTTTTTCTTTATTTTATTAATAAAATATATTTTAAAAATATTTTTTTCTTGTATCAGCAGAATTAGCCAATGCAGCCACTTCAGCCAGAACTTCATAAATTTCAGCAGAATCAGCCAGAACAACCAATTTTCGTGCTGCCAAACGGGCTCTTAATTTACTCCGAACCAATCAATAACTTGATTCAAAGCATTAAACATGCGGAAAAGAAACGGAGCAACAACTTAAGGTCATCAGCGGTTTATTATTTAAACTTGCAGCGAAAAAGACTTGACCGATCATTACTTTGAATCAAGATTCAGATACGAATCGGAAAAGAGAAAAATTGCAGCGGCGATATTTACACAACGTACTAATTCAGTATTGCAACAATAATAACGCACGACATATGACCAATAAAATGGAGTACGAAAATTTCGAACATCGCAGAAAAAAAAAGATAAACTCATATGTGGATTCAAACAATTTCAAGGATCTATAATGGTAGACTCTGATACCAATCGATGGATATTCATATATATATATATATATATATATATATATATATATATATATATATATATATATATATACACACACATATATATATATATGTATTTATATATATATATCAATAAATTCCATATGCAATATATATATAAATATATAATAGCTAAACTCCATATAAATCCATCAATTTGATTTTGAGAATAAAATCTAACCTTGAGAATCCATGTGCGGTTGAAGCAAAAACCCAAGAGATGACCAAGAATATGAAAATAATTGTAGTACGGATGCCTTCCAATGCAATGTAACCCTATCCTTTGAGATTTCTTTTAACCTTACAATTGATTGGATATGATAAGGCTAGCTCAACATAGTAACGGTTAACCTTAATGATTCTCCATTATTCCTTCATTATTAATATAATATTGGTATCATCTAGAATAATTTATTAGGCTATTTTCCATTACTATGCCGTTACAATTATCTCTTGATTTACATGCACCGGGGGTCATAACCGTTGTATCACTTTAGTGTATTATATTTAATTTGACCCGTCACCAAAAGAAATATATTATCATGATATCTACACTTTTATTATTTCATGAATAGCCACTGTATTATTTATTATTTATCTGATGATAATCACATTTTAATTAATTACATATTAGGTCCCTTTTATTGTTTCTAACAGTAGCACCTATAGAAGATAAGATGCAGGAGTCTCGTTTGCGGTGGTTTGGGCATATGTGTAGAAGACCGAGTCATGCACCTGTTAGACGACTTGAGGTGTGGGGGGGAAGAGTTAGAGAAGAGAGGGAGGGGAAGACCCAAACATACTTGGATTAGAGGAATCAAAACTGATATGCGTCTTCTTGGGTTGGATGAGAGTATGGCTTTGGAGAGAACAAAGTGGAGGGCGCACATCCGTGTGGACGATTGATGTCTTGTCTACCTTTCCTCTCTTTTTTCTTTTATCGTTTATCTTCCGTATCTTTTTATATTCTTATGTTATTTTTATCTTCTAGCTTTTTTATGCTCTTTTATTTTTTATCTTTTATCTTTGTTATATTCTTTTGTTATTGTTATCTTATATTTATTTATCTTTGTTTTATTCATTTTATCTTACTTTTTTTTCCTTTTCTTGCCCGTCTTCTCTTTTTGGCATCGATATCATAGATCATCGATTCATGCTAGCCGACCCCAAATTCTTTTGGGATTAAGACTTGGATGTTGTTGTTGTTGTAATGCTCATTCCATTACCACACATGTATAATATGATAATATTGCTCATCTTTTATTTTTTTAAATGTTATACTCATATTTTTTATAACCAACACATGTAATATAATCACTTCATATTGTAACACATTTATTATAATCATAGTAATCATTGTGGTATAACAGTAACTCATTTTAATACTCAACATGTAATTCATTGAATATAAACATGTTTTTTCATCTGAAGTACTGTAATCATTTGTATAATATATATTCTTTGAATATTCTGAGCTATATTTTTGAAAATTACCCTTATGTGAAAATAAATTTATTCCAAAGAATGCTCATTTTGTTACTGTACTATACTCATTGTACTATTCATGAATACTCATATATGATCACACTATTAATCCTTTTCATACCTTCTTTGGTTGTTCTGAACACTGACCTTCATCTGCAGTGCTCCCTTGTTTTGTTCATCGATGAAGCCATAACCAAATCCTCCACTCGCCATTTCTTCTTTCTCTCTTTTGTTCAAATCTTGCGTTGTCCAGCCAATTATTGCTGGTGTTCTTCTTTGTATCCTTCTTGATTTGATCACCACTCTATCAACATAAAATATCCGCACATTGTAAAATTTAGAATTTATCATAAACCATTAAAGGTATAAATCTACAAGGCATTTAATATTTATCATTAAGACTTCATAAGTTTATTTAAACTTACAATAATAAACAACAGAGATCCTAGAAAATGCCTTGTTCTGTTCTCATTCCAGAAATCTTTTCCTTTGATCAATGTTTGCAACGTATAGCTACACCAGTCTAATTTCTTCACCCTTAAGTCATCATCCAAAACTTTCAGAATGTGTTGGTTGACAAAAAAATTCAGCTTTCCTTCAATCAATAGAGTGACTAGAAGAACAAAAAAGTTTTTCTTAAACCAACCTCCAGCTTCTCTGGTTTCTTCTAAAATTTTCTTCAGAACACC
Organism: Cuscuta europaea; assembly: GCA_945859875.1. NCBI lineage: Eukaryota > Viridiplantae > Streptophyta > Magnoliopsida > Solanales > Convolvulaceae > Cuscuta > Cuscuta europaea. The sequence continues at coordinate 2,992,831 of CAMAPE010000061.1, forward strand.
TGTTTTGACTTGGCCTTTACCATTTCCGAGGTCAGTTCTGCTTGATCGTCAATCTTTTGTTGTATATTAAACATTCCTTTTGGGAAACCTAGAGTGTATTGCACAGATTCTTCAGTAAGGGGAGGTCGGAGATACAAATAAATAAGCACATAGTTATTAAATTCAAACCTTCTTACAATCACTTATGAATAGACATATTTTTGTTTCCATCATAAATCGGTTGTTTGTAGTAGTGACTGTTCAACAAGGGAAACTGATGGAGTATATGGGTCTGAGCCCCAGGACCCACATACTCGGAAGAACAGAGCACGAGACAGAGTGGCGCCCTCGTCGGCCAAACGCCCTCGTCGGCCAAGACGCCCCCGTCGGCCGAGAGGAAGCCAACCCGGATTATGATCCCGAGTCCAAGGAACCCGGGTGCCCTCGTCGGCCGTGCCCTCGTCGGCCACGAGGACCTCCCAGAATCGGATCCTACACTTACTCACTTGTACAGCCCATTAGTGGCTTTGTATTCGGCCCAGTAGCGGTCCAGTTGTAAATGGGCCTCCCAAGCCCAAGGCTTGGGAGCCCAACCCTAATTTTCTCTATAAATACTCCCCTTGGGAGTAGTTATAGGAGCGACAAATTCATTCTATTGAAGCATATTATTGCACTTCTCTCTCTAGCTCTCACTTCTCTCTAGAATCTAGGAGTTAATACTCTATCATTTGGTGCTCTCGTTGAGAGCTAGAACAATCAAGTTAGCACCCTTCGTCGCTACCAAGCACAGCTAACCACTGATCATGGGGAGAACTAAGTCAAACCGCAACCTCGTCAGCAAAGCCATCCCTGAGGACCAAGAGCCCAGGGAGCACGATGAGGACGCCACGGCCGACCAGGTCGGCGGAGGGGACCTCTTCCAGGAGGCCTTCAACCTCACAACGGACCTCCGCAACCAACTCAACGGCGGCGCCCCTGATGCCCGCCTCGGCTTGGACAAGAAGCGAGCTGAAAAGACGGATCACGCCCCGGCCCAGCCTATGGCCGCGGCCTCTCCGTCCGTGGATCCACAGGTCCAGGCCGCGCTGTCGGTCATCATCGCCAGCCTGGCTCAGAACCCCACCGTCCTCAGCGCACTCTTGCCAAGGACCGGGGGAAACGTCACTCCACCTCCTCATCCCCAACCGTTGGCCGACCAGATAGGCAACAATGAGGGGGTTGTGGCCCAGGACACGGCGTCGTCCCACTCCCACCCTGCTTCCCCTCTTCGGCCCGGGCAGACCCCAGCGCGTGGAAAAGCCTCTGCCTTCAAAAGGCTAGGTGACGCGCGCCGTCGTCCGGTTTCGGAGAGGATGGCGGGACGGATTGGTGATCTTCGTCCTGGCTCGCCAAGGGAAAGTTTGGGGTCTGTGTCCCGGACAGCGGACCAGCCTCGCCCGGACAAGGGCAAGGGGAAGTTGCACGAGGATGACGTACGTCACCAGATCAACGCGGCTCACAACGAGCGCCTGAGGAACCAGCCGGGCGCCGCTGCGGCCGATAGGGACCCCCGGGACGAGGTCATCGCCCAGCTGGAAAGGAGGCTGGCCCAGATGGAGGCCAAGCAGTCGGCCAACATCCCTACGGCCGGCGCCTCCAACGACCCCGGCCTCAACGCGCTCATGAACAAAGTTAGCGCCCTGGAGAGGGAGCTGGCCGAAGGGCGGGGTGACCCCATCATCCAGGTCAGGACGAGGACCCCTTTCACCAACAGGGTCCTCTCGGCCCCCATCCCTGAGAAGTACAGGGGGAACGCCATCAAGTCCTACGATGGCCGATCAGACCCCCAGGAGCACTTCAGCCGTTACCAGAACAACATGCTGATGGTGAACGCGTCCGACGAATACCTCTGCCGTTGGTTCCTCTCTACTCTCGAGGGGCCAGCGTACGAGTGGTTCAACGGACTACCAGAAGGAAGCATTGACTCGTGGCAGGATCTCGCCCAGCGCTTCCTCACTCACTTCGCCGGAAGGAAGCGCGCCAAGAAGTATTTCACCCACCTCCTCTCCGTCAAACAGCAGCACGAGGAGTCCCTCCGGTCATTCATCGACCGGTGGACGAGGGAGACAGAAGAGGTCGAGGGGGCCGATGAGCGTACCCTCCTCGCCTTGTACCAGGGAGCCCTCCGCAGCTCCCCGTACGCCAGGAGCCTCATCACTGACCCCCCGAGGTCGTACGCCAAGGCGCTCCAACGCGGAGGCTTGTATGCCGACGCCGACGAGCTCCACAATCACAAGAGAGAGGGGGGCCATCCCCCCAAGCAGACAAATCCTTCGCCGGCCTCGGGTCCGTCCCCGGCCGGCCAGGGTGCCCAGGGCCGCCACGGCTCTGGTGGACAAAGTAAGAAAGACCGCCACTGGCGGCCGAGGCTGGAACGGCCGGGGGTAGCCCTCACCCGCCCGGTCGGCACCATCCTCGATTATGCCGAGAAGCACGGCCTCATCGAGCAGGCTCCTCGGCTGGCCGAGGAGGTCCTGGCCATCCAACAGGGTGGCACGTATTGCCGGTTCCACAAGAACTCGTCGCACAACACCGACGATTGCATCACATTGAAGAAGGCCATCGAGCGCCTTATTCGCCAGGGGGAACTCTCCCAGTTTGTCAAAGGTGGCCCACGTAAAAACACTTGGGTAAACACCGGCAAACGTGGGGGCGAACCCTCTGCGAAGAAGCGCGAGATTGGTAGGCTCAGCGACGACGAGGACTTTGAGGAGCCTCCGCCGAAGAAGAATCACATCCACCTCATCGTAGGCGGGAACACTGGCGGGGACTCCGCCACTCAGAGAAAGAAATGGGCCCAATCCCTTTACATTGGGGAGGTGTCCCACGTTCCCCCTCAGCCGAAGAAGCAGCGGACGGAGGCGATCACCTTCACCGACAAGGATCTGCCTCCAGGTACGGAATCACACAGGGATGCCCTCGTCATCCGATGTGAGATCGGTGACTCCATCATCCACCGTACTTACATCGATACGGGGAGCTCCGTCAATGTGATGTACTTGGACACCTTCAGGCAGCTGAAGCTGGACAGAGCTCTGCTGAAGCCGATCAAGACCCCGTTATCCGGCTTCACCGGGGACTCTATCGACGCCGAGGGCACGATAGTCCTCCCCGTGGAAGTCGGTGACGGCCCCCACCATGCCAAAATTGACATGGAGTTCATGGTGGTCAACCTCCAGTGCGCCCACAACTTGATCTTGGGCCGGCCAGCGCTGGAGGACTTGGAGGCCATCATCTCCATGAAGCACCTATGCTTGAAGTTCCCCACCAGCGACGGCATCGGCTACGCCAGAGGAAATCAGAGGATAGCCAGAGCTTGCTACCTCAAGCTGACGAGGCCGGCCGAAAGGGAGGGACAGCGGATAGATACCATCACGGCCGCCGCCGCCATGGACGAGGAGAGGCCACATGCGGAGCCAGCCGAGGAAGTCGAGGAAATCCCTCTGGATACCTCCCGGCCGGAGCGGGTTCTCAGGGTCGGAAAGCAACTCCCCCAGGACCAGCGAGACGCCATCCTCCTCGTCCTACGGTCATACGCCGTTGTCTTCGCGTGGGGCCCGGACGATATGCCCGGCATCAGCCGCCAGGTGATCACCCACCGGCTGACCGTCGATCCGGCCTCCGCGCCCGTCAAACAGAAGCGGCGCTACTTGTCAAAGGGGAGGTCGCCATACTCCTATCAATCAAACATATCAAAGAGGTGAAGTACCCAACATGGTTGGCCAACGTCGTCCTTGCACAGAAGCCGCCGACGTTCAGAATGTGTGTTGACTACACTGACCTGAACAAGGCGTGCCCCATGGACCCGTTCCCTCTCCCCAACATCGATCAGCTGGTGGACGAGACGGCGGGGTGCGAGTTGATGTCTTTCCTCGACGCTTTCAGAGGGTACCACCAGATCTCCATGCATGAAGGGGACGCCGAGAAGACGGCATTCATGACCCCAGAGGGAATCTTCTGCTACCTCGTCATGGCCTTCGGACTCAAAAACTCCGGCGCCACCTACACTAGGATGGTGGCCAAGATCTTCAGGGCGGTCCTTGGCCGGACGATGGAGGCGTACGTCGACGACATGATCGTCAAGAGCAGGCAGGCCACCTCCCACGCCGACGACCTCCGGGAAATCTTTGAGATAATGAAGGAATTCAGGCTCCGCCTCAACCCCAAGAAATGCGCCTTCGGCGTCCAGGGTGGCAAGTTCCTCGGCTACATGGTCAGCCGGAGAGGCATCGAGATAAACCCGGAAAAGACGCAGGCCATCATCAACATGGAGCCGCCCCGCAACGTCAAGGAGGTACAGCGACTGACGGGGCGCCTGGCGGCCTTGAACCGTTTCCTCTCCAGGTCAGCTGAGAGGGCACTCCCTTTCTTCCAGATCATGCGCAAGGCAACCAGCTTCAGGTGGAGGACGGAGTGCCAGGAAGCATTCAACGAATTGAAGAGGTACCTGTCGTCCCCACCCATACTCTCCAAGCCCAAAGCCGGCGAAACCCTCTTCCTGTACTTAGGGGTGAGCACGTCGGCCATCAGCTCCGTGCTCATCCGTGAGGACGAAGGGATGCAGAAGGCCATCTTCTACATCAGCAAGACACTTAGGGAGGCCGAGCTCAGGTACTCCCCCATTGAGAAGACGGTACTGGCCATCGTCCACACCGTGAAGAAGCTGGGGCACTATTTCCAAGCCCACACCGTCCATGTGCTGACCCAGCAGCCTCTCGGCGCGCTCATGAGAAGCCCCACTAGCTCCTCGAGGATGGTGAAATGGGCGATCTTCCTCAGCCAGTTTCAAATTGAGATCAAGCCAAGGCCATCTATCAAAGGGCAAGCCTTGGCCGACTTCGTCATCGAATGCACAGCAAGGGAGACGGCCGTCGCCAACCCCGGGCCGGAGCCGGACGACACGTGGACCCTGTTCACTGACGGCTCGTCGGCCGCGAAGTCATGCGGCGTCGGCGTCGTCCTCATATCCCCTGAAGGATTCAGAGCCTACTATGCCATCCGCTTCAACTTCAGGGTGTCCAACAACGAAGCCGAGTATGAGGCCCTCCTCAGCGGTCTCAGACTCGCCGCCGGCCTCAAGGCCAAGCACCTTAGAATCAAGTGCGATTCCAAACTGGTAGTGGGCCAGGTGGAGGGATCGTACGAAGCAAAGGAAGGCCGAATGAAGCAGTACAAACAAGCGACGGGGGAATTGCTGAAAGCGTTTGAAAGCCATGAGATCACTCAGATCCCAAGGGCCGAGAACGCCGAAGCCGACATCCTCTCCAAGCTCAGCTCGGACACCCCGGAGCACATCTCCCAGTTGGCCAAGATCGAGGAGTTGAGCATGTCCAGTATCCATGCCAGCCCCGTCTTGTGCGTCCACCAACGACCAGAGGACTGGATCTCCGACATAGCCACCTTCATCACAACGGGGGAGTTGCCCCCGGACGAGGAGAGGGCCAAACTCGCCAAACTCAGGGCCCCAAGCTACACCATCAAAGATGGCAAACTCTACAAACGGTCCTATAATGGCACTCTCCTCCGGTGCCTGCACCAGGACGAGGCCGACACAGCCATGGAAGAAGTACATTGCGGCGTCTGCGCCTCGCACCAGGGCCCTTTCAGCATGTCCCGGCGTCTCGTCGTCCAGGGTTTTTTCTGGCCGACGATGGCACGCGACTGCGCTGACCTGGCCAGGAAATGCACCACATGCCAGGTACTCCAGAAGGCCCCTGGTCGGCCAGCTGTCAATTATGCCCCTGTCAGCACTGCAATTCCATTCTCCAGATGGGGGATTGACCTGGTCGGCCCCCTGCCCAGAGCCGCCGGGAATAACCGCTACATCATCGTCGCCGTCGACTACTTCACCAAGTGGGTCGAGGCGGAACCCTTGGCCAGCATCACGGGGGCCAGATGCCAAAGATTTGTTTACAAGAACATCATTACACGCTTTGGCGTCCCCCAGGAGATTATATCAGACAACGGCACCCAATTCGAGGCAGCCCCTTTCCAGGAGCTCCTCCGGGAGTTTGGGGTGAGGCACCGCTTCTCCTCCGTTGCCTATCCTCAGGGCAACGGGCAGGTCGAGAACGCCAACAGAACAATAATGGAGGGGCTGAAGAGGAACCTCCAGGCCGCCGGAGGTAGTTGGGTCGACGAGCTCCCCAACATCCTGTGGTGCTACAGAACCACGCCGAGGAGGGCGACAGGCGAAACACCTTTCACCCTATGCTACGGCTTTGAGGCGAAGGCGCCCACGGAGGTAGCCATCCCCAGCCGGCGAGTAGAGCAATATGAGCCTAACACCAACGAAGAGAACATGAAGATTGACCTACACCTGGTTGATGAGAGGCGTGAGCAAGCTTACGTCCGAGCAGAGAACTACCGGCGTCAAGTGAAATCATACTATGACGCCAAGGTACGTTCCCGGGAATTTCAGGTGGGGGACTACGTCCTCCGCCGAAGGGAAGCAAGCCAGCCGACAGAGGGTGGCAAGCTAGCATTGAAGTACGAAGGGCCCTACATCGTCAGTGCCGTGGTCAAACCCGGCACCTACAAACTTAAACGACCGAATGGGTCCAATGTACCACGAACATGGAATGTACATCATCTGGTGAAGTTTTATCAGTAATCCGAAGGAGGTGTAGACGGCGAAGCCCTCACCCCTTAACGGGTTACTGATTGAACGCCACCCTCGGCCTCGAGCCACTTATGAATAAAATCATGTTCTGATTTTTTCTCTGGAATTTAAAGAAAAAACATTAGCAGGTGCCCTCGTCGGCCACCTTAGAGCGAAAGGCTCAGGTCTGGCCGACATGGCCCCTTGCATTTGCAGCCTACGAGCGACAAGCTCAGGCACTCCATTGTACTTTGTATCAGCGAAGGGCTCAGGCCTAGCTGAGAGAGCACATCGTCCTGGCCCCGTAAACCTAGAAGTGAAACGCTCAGGTATGGCCGACGATGTCCCCAGGACGAGGGGCCCGCAAACGGCCCACGTCTTGAAACGGGAAGCTCACCGCGTCGTACACACGCCAGATCGCAGGACGACAGGCCTGAAATCATGGCCGAGGTGACAAAATCCCAAAACTCAGGGATGGGCAACGACAGCCGTTGGAAACCGACCAAAAGTCTAGCCCGCGTCATAAATAGGCGACGGGACCCGCCCTGAGACCACGGACGTTATAAACGAAGTCCGAACCGGCCGAAGGACGAGCACACCCTTCGGCCGAAGCCTGAAAGAAGGATACCCCCCGAAACGAAAAAAAAAAAAAAAAAAAACATACAAGGGAAAAAGAGGGAAGCCGACGGCCGCGCACACTTGCCGGCCTCGAGCAATGAAAAAATAAAATCCCCAAAATTCAGGCCCATTTCGGCCAAGTACATATCAGTTGAACACAAGTTTAGTACCACTGACAGGCAGCATGGACGACACGTCAACGCACCACGAGGGAACAATCAAGGCCGATACACACGCCTTTAAAAACCCTAACCACATCGGTTGGGTGACACGCGAGAGGTGACCTTCATCGGCCATGGACCTTTGAGGCACCAACGCTGGGTATGAACCAAGGCATCGCAATCCTGAGGATGACCGGGACGAAGCGGGCACAGCACCTCGGATGGCCGACGCAGGCACTGGAACCATAGCTAGCCGACGAATACAGGACCATCTCCTTGGACAAGCTATTTTTTGTCCGGCACCCTCATCGGCCACAAGCCAGACCTCGGCCGGCAGTGGCACCGCGAAGAAGTAAACGCCTAACATTTATACTTAGGAAATTATCTAAGTACTAAAAATGGAGAAACTTTAGCCGAAGCGGGTACCAGTATACTACAAAGCCGTTAGCCACCTACACCTTCACATGTGTACTTATAAAAAATTCAAAGTCCACGAGACTATGGTGAAGGTGCCCTTATCGGCCAGAACACAGGGATACAAGCCGCCAACGGCCATGGCCAGATGTATCCAAGGCCAGGACGATGAGGACGCCAACGCTAAAACAGAACGGACACTACGATCAAGGCTACAAACGGAAGCACCTAAAAGGAATCCAAAACACTTAGGAAATTGTCTGAAAAAATCCTAAGTGTTATGATGGCAAAGGAACACCGGTCAAGCCGACAAGGGACCAGGCCGAAAGGAAAGCACCTAAGTGGATCCCAAAACACTTAGAAAATTTTTGAAAAATTCCTAAGTGTTATGAAACTACGTCCAAGCCGACGAAGCCACTAGGCCGTAAAGACGGGATCTACATGGACCCAAAAACACTTGGGGAATTTTTTCCCAAGTGTTATGACAGTAAATCAAAAAGGCATAGGCCGACCAGACTACTGGACGGGAAGGCCAACCTCATGGACGTAGCGGACACTCGCGGGTGACCCAAGTTATGACTTGATACTTAGACAATTTACAGAATTGAAATGACACAGCAAACAAGCACACAAAGGATTCAAGGCCGAACAGGACAGCAAAAATTTCCTCGATTGATAAAATTCATTACAATTGGAGGGCACTACGGCCATTACATAATTGGGCAAAAAAATGAAAAGCTAACTACAATAGGGACTAGCCGATCAAGCCTCCGGGGCTGGCTCTTCAATCTCGTCGGCCCCCTCCTCATCGGCCTCAGCTTCCTGGCCGGCAGCGGCGCTGGTGGCATCATCCAAGAAATCGAACTCGGTATAGTCCGGCTCGCCGAGGCCGGAGCTTTCTATGGGGGACTCCCGCTCCGACAGCGGAAGCGCGGCCTGCCCTTCGGGATCCTTCATCAGCTTTGGGAGCTTCAGGTTTCGTCTAGCCCATCCGGCCGTGTAATTCATGGCCTTCAACGCCCGGGATAGCCGCCGGTACAGGAGCCTTTGCATCCGCTCCTGCCCCAGGTTGTAGTAAACAGACATCTCCTGGCTGAAATACTCCCGGCCGGCAGGGGAGTTCATCCCCCAATTCTCCAGCCTGGCGGCCACCACCTCGTAACACCAGGGGAGCCTCTCATCGGCCTTCCACCCTTCGGCCAAGAACTTCTCAACAGCCTCATCAGCAGCCCTCACAACGGCGGCTTCGGCCTCAGCTTTCGCCTTGGCGGCCTCCTCGCTCCTGCGCTTCTCGGCCTCAAGCGCTCTACGGGACTCTGCGAGCTCCCTTTTGCTCTCTTCGAGCTGGACCAGGGCAACGTCCCTGGCCGCGACGGCCTCATCAGCTTTGGCCTGCAGCGCCTTGGCATCCTCCCGGAGCCGGTCAAGGCAAGCTACCGCCTCGTCGGCCGAGGCAGCCTTCTGCTCCAGTGCTTGCAGGCGGGCAATCTCCCAGTACTGCCTCTTATGGCTTTCCATAAGCATGAAGGCACTCTGCAGAAGAAAAACTAAGGTCAGGCAAAAACTCTACATAGCCGAAGAAAGACAAGGATATAAGGACAATCACTCACTTGGACGAGGAGATCCATGCCACCCTCGTAGATCTTCGGCTCCTCGAGCTTCTTCAGATGAGTCCGATCTTTGGCCGGCATGGCCTTGGCCAGGACGACATGGCCGGGGACGAGCTCATTGAACACGCCCCCGCCGACGGGGTACTCTATCACTTTCTGATAGGTAGCACCGGCAACCTCTTTGTCGGCCCTCTGCGTCCGTGGTTCCTGGACGAGAGGAAGCGCTGGGGCGGCACCATCAGCAACAGTAAGGTCCACGACGGGACCACCATCGCCCACGCTGGGGACGGTAAGCGTACCGGCCTCACTGGCAGGAGAAGGGGAAGGAGCCCTCTTCGTCTTCTTAGAGACGCTCACGCCGGCCTCGGTCAACTTCTTCTGGCCGTCAGTGGCCGGTCTCTTTTTCTTGGACGGGGCAGGCTTTGGGGCCGCATCTGCATTAGCCCCGCCCACACCGGCCGCGGCACGCCTGGCCGCTTCAGCCGCCTTAGCAGCAATCTCCTCGGCCGCTTTGGCCTTCGCAATCGCCATCATAGAACGGCGGTCCATGACAAAATCTACAAGGGAAAAGCACAAACAGATTAGTAAGGCAAAGGACAAAATGTAAAGACACAAAGCCGAAGAAGAATTACCATCGGCCTCAGCGGGAATGCCCAAAGGCGGGCCATCGGCCTCCTCAAAGTTGGTGGTCATCCTCGGCCAGAGTTGGAGGTCATCCTCCTTATCTCCATACAAGTGATATCTGAAGAAGCCGAGGGCCGTCATCTTGTATTCAGTGACGTAATCTTTCACGCTCCTCGGCCCCCCTTCCAGGAAAGCCTCCACCTGAGCGTCCAAAATAGAGCTCTTCGGCGGGTCATGAAGGTTGAACCTCCCGGTGTGGCCGAGGGAGGGGAACTCGGTGCCACTCTCACCAATGGACACAAACACGAACTTGCTCTTCCACCCATGAATGGACGTAGGCAAATCCGTGAAGCTCCTCTTCCTCGGCAGCTGTTGAAGAGTGGCATAGGCCGCACAGTTCTTGTGTCTTCCTCGGCCGATCTGGTACAAGTTCATGAATAAGGCCGTGGTCGGCCTGTAGCCCAACTCCTCACACCGAAGCAAGAAGCCCACTATCAAGGAATAACTGTTCGGCGTCAGCAGGGCCGGAGGAAGCCCCACCATGTCCAGATACTCGGTGACGAAGGGGTGAAGGGGGAACCTCAGCCCCTTAGCAAAACTCATCGGGTATACTCCGAAGTATCCCGGTGGCGGAAGTAGAACATGGTCCGTCGGCCTGGGTGCCCTAACCCGCCCGAACGGCCCCACGTACATCTGGGCGACAAGATAGTCGGCCTCACTGCTCTCCGGCTTAATCAGGAATATGTTGGTAAGGTCCAAGTAGGAGAGACCCGGCCCATTCTTCGGCCTCCTCACTCTCTTCGGCTTCGATGCGCCCTTCACGGCAGATACCGGCTTCGGGCACGGAATGGCAGCAGAGGTGGACGCCCCGTCCACCGCTCGGGACGCACCTACGTCCTCACCCTCTGAAGAGGAGGCGGACTCCTCGTCCTCGATCTCCTCGTCCATTAGCTCTACGGATTTGTAGGGGCTCAAACGCTCTATCTCCTCTTCAAACTCCTCGAGCACCTCGTAGTCAAGGGACCTCGTGGAGGGCTGGTCGTCGTAGGGGTAGTAGTCCTCGTTCAAACTCTTCATTACTACTACGGGCTTAAGGAGAACTTACGATCTAAGGGTGTTTAGATGCCTAACACTAGATCAACTACTTACGGAACAAAATATGAAAAGTGAGGAAGATCGTGATGAACACTAACCTCAAACAATGAAGAACACGAAGAACAGGCTTGGGAGTTTCTCTCTCTAGAAAATCGGCCAGCACTTCGACAAATTCAGAATGCAAATGTGATTCTTCGTCGGAGGGGAAGGGGTATTTATAGACCCCCCCACCAACGGTCACTACACGTGGCACTCACCAAATGGCCACATCAACGGCCACCACTGGGGGGCCACCACGTCCCCAACGGGCCAGGACCAACCCATATCAACGGCCCACTGGCAAATCAGACTCTACGGCCTACACACGCTCAACGGCTTTACAACTGCCAGCAAGCGCCCTCAACGTCCCATTTGCTCACCAATATCACAAATGCCAAACAATAAGAGGATGGCAACGGCCAGGTACGTAACGGCCACAGAACAAAGGGAACAAATAGCCCACAGCCTTCGGCTCCTCGTAATAACCCTTGATGATAACTCTCTACAAGCGATCTGCGCACAAGGGTTCTCCCACAGGGTTACCTTGGCCAGAAAATCGCCATGAGAGTTGGATTCAGGGGGACTACGGCGAGACCGCTTCGGCCAAGGACTCAGGCAACTCCTTCACCCCTCACTCTCTTCGGCCTGAAGCAGTGGGGGACTGGGGGACTACACCGGCCTCAACGAAACAAAGGTATAAACGAGGTAACCACAAAACATGGCCACATCATCCATACAGCACAACAGAACCTCATCGGCCAAAGGCCCACAACGTCACTAGCAACGGCCAACAAGCCACTAGAGGCAAGGACACTCATCGTCCTCCGCCAACAATTAATCTTGACGGGCTCTTCGGCCAAAAACACAAAGGAACAACCTCAACGGCCTCACCGGCCCAAACGTAAACTTCAAACACCAACGGCCAGGAAAGGGAAAGCGCGCCCTCAACGGCCACCATTGAAGGAAGGACACTCATCATCCCAAAACACATTAAGGAAATGACGGCCTCCCCGCCCACAGCAAGGAACAGGTAACGGCCAAAGCACAGAATAGGATCACCAGAGGAAACAACGCCAACGCCACAACGGCTAACGGCCTGGAAATGCCCGCGTCGGCCAAAAGCAACAGCACAGAAATCTACTCTCCTTCACTTCGTCTACGTCTCAGCTTAGAGAGTGGGGGACTCCTGATGGAGTATATGGGTCTGAGCCCCAGGACCCACATACTCGGAAGAACAGAGCACGAGACAGAGTGGCGCCCTCGTCAGCCAAACGCCCTCGTCGGCCAAGATGCCCCCGTCGGCCGAGAGGAAGCCAACCCGGATTATGATCCCGAGTCCAAGGAACCCGGGTGCCCTCGTCGGCCGTGCCCTCGTCGGCCGTGCCCTCGTCGGCCACGAGGACCTCCCAGAATCGGATCCTACACTTACTCACTTGTACAGCCCATTAGTGGCTTTGTATTCGGCCCAGTAGCGGTCCAGTTGTAAATGGGCCTCCCAAGCCCAAGGCTTGGGAGCCCAACCCTAATTTTCTCTATAAATACTCCCCTTGGGAGTAGTTATAGGAGCGACAAATTCATTCTATTGAAGCATATTATTGCACTTCTCTCTCTAGCTCTCACTTCTCTCTAGAATCTAGGAGTTAATACTCTATCAGAAACCAAACTGAATGTAAAGGAGATTCCAGAATTGAAAATAGTATTCTTTCACATAAGAATTAACAAATGAACAAACCTGCAAAATGTGTTCTTTCACTACCTGCCAGCAGAGCTTATTTAATAGAGAAATCACATGAAACTGAGACATTAACATGTGTCAGTTTATTAACACAAAGTCTGCATGATTTTCAAAGAAATAAATGTCTTACAAGGTACTTATGTTTAAAACGTCAACATAGAATAAAATTAAAATCAGCAGATCAAGTTACTTACACCACTAGAGAATGTCATTTGGAGATGGACGGCCAAAAATATGTGCAAAAAAAAAAACTTAACACATACCCCATAGACATTCAGAGCATTCAAACTACATTCAAGTCAGTTTTGAGTGGCAACTTAAAATTTTAGTGACTTCCCTTTCCAGAAAAGAATACAGAAGGAAGTTAGACCTTCGCTCTTTAGTATTATGCATGTGCGTGTGTTTTCCCATTTTCATAGCATAGAAAACTCATAATAAAAATCAGCATAATACATCATCATTCATATATTTACTCATTTTAGGAATTAGGCACCTTGTGTTTTCATTCAAGCAATTCTCCAACAAGTTGGTCTAGTAGCTGAAACATGACACATTGACCAACTACTTGCTCCACGAGTGGGAAGAAATCAAATAGATTAAGGACAAAGAAATAGATTAACAACCATATACAGGAGTAGAGTATAATTACCAAGCATATTGACCTAGATTAATGCTTAAGGTACATAAATTGCTCGTTCATTGCCTTTTATTTCCTCGTTACTGTCGATTCGCTCTGCTTTAGTTGTTGTCTATTTGCTCTGCGTTGGTTGTTGTCGATTTGCCCTGTGTTGGTTGCAGCCAACACAACACATTGCACACTTTTAGCATCAGTAACGTGTTACTCTCGAGCAGTCGGGTCAAACGTAGAAAACGCAGGAAATATCAAGGGATAATTGCCTAATTACTAAAATACACTGTATTTACGTTAAAAGTGCTCTATTTTCGCTGAAAACGCTATATCATAGAGATAAGGCTAAGTATTTGTGACACTCAATAATCAGAAACTTTTTTAACCTCCAAGACACGTAATAAGTTTCAGCCAATGCATCGTCAAAAATGGTTATCTAATTCAATTTGGACTGTCAAACTGTCCGTGAAGACCCAGCCTAAACAGGTAAACTCCAGGTTCCTTTCCAGTTTTTAAGTTTTTACTAGTAAAAATTACTGATACGTTTGTAATTTCCATATGCATGTTTATGTTTTTAATTAGTTTTGCTTGATCTTTACTATGGAAATTACACACTTTTGGTGTAATAGATTAGTTTGTTAAATTCTTGTAAATAGTTTAGATTAGGCATATTCTGAGCTCAAACAGGTCTTGATCACTCAAAGTACAGTTGGTGAACCCAAAGAGTGGAAAGAAGGTGCAAAATTGAAGACAAAAGAAGGATCCTGAATTTTGGTCTATACTCGGTCGAGTATTAACTATACTCGATCGGGTATTAGGTTGAAACTTCAAATCGGATTAGATCCGAAGACAAGGGAACATGCCGGGAGGATTTCGGCCACGATTTAATGTCTATACCCGATCGGGTAGACCGACATACCCGATCGGGTATGCCTTTGAGTTTTAAACGAAGATCGGTCGAGTATGGTCTGAATACCACTTTCTAAGCATACTCGACCGGGTATTAATATATACCCGATCGGGTATACTTATGGAAAATAGCCTGAAACCGATCGAGTATACCTCGGATCGAGTATTACATACATACTCGATCGGGTACCATGTATATACCCGATCGAGTACCCGAATCCCATCCCAAAAGCCTATAAATACACCTCCTTTCCTTCACAAAAACATATCCAATTCCTTTGTACATATAAGCTCATTATAGAATAGTTCTTTCTTTATATTTTTCATCATGTTTAGTCTCCAAATGAGGAGCTAAACTCTTCCATCTTGGTTTTGCTACTTTGAAGCTTAATGAATTTGTAAGTTGTGAGTTATTTTCTTTAATCTTCTTCCTTGAATATTAATTCTTCTTTTAAAATACTATTTCTATATCAAAGCTGGGGAGTGTTACTAAGATGACAATTAGTTAACATCTTGACATTGGTTATATATATAGTAATAGCTATTTCTTCCTCTATGTTAATATTGGGGAGTGTTACTAAGATGACAATTAGTTAACATCTTGATATTAATCATAGTAGGATTCATATTCTTTAATATTCTTCCTTGAGTATTAATTAATTCCTATTCATATTTCATGTTAATATCTTAAACATTACTTAAAGTATCAACTAGTATTGTTTCTCATATTAATTATTACTAGAAATCAATCGGTTAATACGCTTGTTATTAATTCGGTTTTTTCAACGGTAGCAAACATGGAATATTAATGCATGCATCTCATGGTTAATATGCCAAGGGGAATTAATTATATTGATTAAACCAATAAACCGCTTGTGTTGTGGTTATCAATCTCAATCGTTTTCATCTTAAGTTTATTGCTACTATCAAGTTAATATACGGCGCTTGTTCTATATTGACTCGATAGTAAGTTTTATTAATGAACGCATCTCGTTATTAATAACTACCCTCGATGAACTGGATATACTCCTCGATTGAGTATTCAAGAGGAAGATAGTTAAAGATATAACCGGGATCGACGAACATTTCATTAAGTGGATAAAAGCAAAACCAAGTCCTCATCTCATTGAATTAAACTCATATAGGTTGTTTATCTTAGTGTTTTAAATCAAACTTAAAACCCCCCTTGTTACTATTTATATAAAAGAAAAGTATTCATTTCCCTGTGGATACGAACTTTACTTCGTTATACTACGTATATTCGTTGTATTGTATTTATTTTGAGTGCAATTAACAAAGGTCACTGTTCTTTGTTTTTACTCTAAACTTGAACTCAAGAGGAAAATCGAAAAAGAAAAAAAAAATCGGAGTGCCCTGCAAAGGCTGCAATCCGCCTCTTCCGCAGATAGATGCTCTAGCAAAAATATTCGATTTGAAGACAAAAACAAAAAATAGAGGGGACGGAAGAAAATCGCAGGTTAAAGGAATATGCCCGAATATCTAATACGCAGCCACCATGGAGATTAAATCAGATTCCAGATTTTACAGACTTTAATTTCAAAAGTAAAATCTCTATATACTTCGTATTACAGAGTACTTTAACTTATGATTTCAAAAATCAATTCAACCTCATAAATTAAATTAGGCCAGAATATATTATCCGAAAGACATATGCAACCCATGAAGGTATTAAACCAAATTTATATAATATCATTAAAATCCATCTGTCTCTCATACGATTGGTAGGAAATTTGTGTAACGTACCTCCAAAGTACAGCAGCAGAATTTTAAAATTTTTCCCAAACAGATATTCGCTTATTACGAAAAAACAATAAATATAACAATAATAATAAATCTGAATTAAAACTTACGTATCTTCCTTGGGTATCCGCATAATTTCTTCTTATTCGAAAGAATGGTTATATCTCTCTAAGAGAAATGTTAGGAAATTTTTTCGCATAGAAATACACTATTAATATTGAATCTGGAAAACTGATCCCTTTATTATGAAGCAAGAGATATAAATATACTACCCCGTAGTAGTTATAAACTAGTCTTTTAATCACAATAAAAATCTTTCTCATTCATAAGTTTTAGTCCTAACACGACCAATACCTTACAAAATAAATAAAGATATAATTTAAAGCCATTTATGAACAAACTGGATGAAGGCCAGAAGTCGTTTATCACTGTTTATGAAGTACTCCATAATATTCTCTGGTCTAAGTTCTAAATAGGAGTATTAAACTTCTTTATACAAGGAATATCAGCTTTGAGCTGATTATTTGAATTATAAAAGTATATGTAACATAATATAAAGGTCGCACATATTGTTCGCATATGAATGCGTTCATTACTTTGGAAAGTTGTAATGTAAGATCAACTGTGAATTAAAAGTCTCTCACTTTCATATCCTTGTCCTTGTGTATACGGAAGCTATTCTTGAATGAAAAAAGTTCATTGAAGCGCGGAATTGTGTATGGTCCTTCAAGCAATCCTCTTGCTATCTCATAGTAAGCAGACTCTGTTAAGTGAATTCCATCCCAACCAACATAGGTCGAAGAATCATCACACATTGTTGATCCTTCTCGTCCACACCGAACAGAAAAGTTATAATGATATGGACCTTCTCCACCGCAACATGCACTTGTTGTACTTACAAATCCTGGAGAATTTAAACATTATTACACCATAAGAAAAAGGGGAAAATAAGCCCTCGAACTAACCGAAAAAATGCAAATCATCCCTTTTATAGAAGGCTCTATCTGGCCGTTGCCATTTAGAGCGGTTATCGGTGGAATTTTTTGATGATTTTTTTTGAGCATCTTACTCATTAAGTCTAGTTTACCCATACCAAATTTCAGATAAACATGCAATCACGAACACAGTCAAATAAATGTTTGAAGATAACTGCATAGTTAAACAACGCAGTATATTTTAGAAAATCATTTGAATGCCTTCCCGGTTGAATTTTTAGCTTAACTTGGTATGGATAAACTAGGCTTAACGAAGAAGATGCTCAAAAAAAATCATCAAAAAATTCCACAGGAAACCTCCCCAAATGGCGACGGCCGTAAATAGCCTCCAATAAAAGGGGTGATTTGCACTTTTTCGGTTAGTTCGAAAGCTTATTTGCACATTTTCCCAAAAATTTATGGTAAGGCCTTGTTTGGCAATATAATTTTCTGATTCGGTCAAATATGGTACTAACTCCGTCCCAAATTGATTTGCAAATTTGACTTTTCTTGATCAAATAATTTCATTTTATTCGCTTAATTACAAGTCAATTCTTAATACTGCGTAGTATTCTAATTTGGAGTTTGCAACTTTGACAAGATTTTATCGTAGTTTCTGAATATGTAGATTTTAATTGTTAAAAATTGAATTAATTATCAATAGGGAGTATTGACTTTTAATATTGGTTGAGCAAAATATGTTGACATTGCAAAACAAATTGGGACGGAGGGAGTATAATATAGGACTGAATCCAGTACACTTCCTAAGTGGGATATGAAAATTACCAAATTTACTAGGTTCCCGATAAATTCTCATTGCTGCATTGTAATAATCGGCATATATAATATTGACATTTGGATGAAGTTGGCGAAGACGGCCAAGTTCATCCTGAAGGAGCTGATTATGGTATTGAGAGAAGTCATTAAGCCAGTTTAGACAGCCAGTTTTGGCATCGTAAGCATTCTTATTCGTAGTTGAGAAATGGGTGAGGTAGGCGGCTGAGCATCCAATGGGTAGATTTCCAGGAACCATCAGTGTTTGAACTCCAAGTTCAACCAATAAGAGAAGAGTGGCATAATTAAAAATCAAGTTGTGTTAACGTTATGTTTGGCAGACATAAGTCTCTACTTTTTGGCTTTTGTACTGTTCAAAAAGTTTCTAAAAACTTTTAGTTATATGTTCGACATGACAATTTTGAAGAGATTTTCAAAAATTAAAAGATCTTTTTGGAGATGCTTCAGGGAGTAACATTTGAAAAAAAGCCTGTGAATTTTATTATTAATTAGTCCTAACAGCTTGTATACCAAATCGAACTAAATTAAACAGTCTGCTTTTTACCAAACAGCTACCATGCACCTTTTTTCATTAAGTTTTTTTCAGTTACTAAAAGCTAACAGTTATTAAAAAGCTCACAAAAGTATCTTTTCAGCTACTCGTGCCAAACATACCATATGTTTGACAGACATAAGTCTTTACCTTCTAGCTTTTGTATTGTTCAAAATGTCTCTAAAACCTTCTAGTTATATATTCGACATGACAATTTTTAAGAGTTTTTCAAAAATTAATTTTTTTTGAGATGCTACAGGGAGTAGCATCTGAAAAAAGCCCGTGACTTTTAGTATTAATTAGTCATAACGGCTTGTATACCAAATTGAACTAAATCAAACAATCACCTTTTTACCAAACAACTACCACCTTTTTTCTTTAAAATCTTTTCAGTCACTAGAAGCTAATAATTACTAAAAAGTTCATAAAAATATCTGTTCAGTTGTGCCAAACATACCCAGTTGGTATACCGTGGGAGCAGCCCACGATGAGCATGCTGCTCCTACAGCAAAAAAAGCGTGTTACTGTTCACACGCGTGAACAATAACTTCATTTTTGTTTTTTCATTGTCCCAGTAGCGGAATAGGTGCAACTCGCGTGTAACAAAATGTAACTCACGCTAACAGTACAAGAAATGTAAGAACAAGCAAGTCGAAATGTAACTTGTATAATACGAATTATAAGAAATAAAACATTGCTTTTAATGAAAACAAGGAGTCTGATTGCTCAATTACATTACTTAAATAGTTTATATGTGTTGTTTTTAATATTAAGGACATAAAAATGTTTTTTTTATCTTTTTTTGCCAAAAAATTATTTTTTTTGCCAAAACCTCATTTTGTTTTTGTAAAAAAAAGTGATTTTTTTTATTTAATAGCAAGGGTTAACATAAATGGTGAATATATTTTGTTTTTAATATTAAGTCCATAAAAATGTTTTTAAAATATATTTTTTGCCAAAACACATATTTTTTTGGAAACATTTTTTTTTGCATAACAATGATTCTTTTGTTTCAATAGTAGGCTTTATGTTGTCATGTAATTCGTATTATAGAAAATGTAACTCGTGTTGATTGAAAATCTAACTTTAGTGTATGCAAAATGTAACTTGTTAAGGAAAACTCAAATGTAACTCGCGTATAAAAAGATGTAACTCACGCACAAGAAGATGTAAATCGTGCATAAGAAGATGTAACTCCATATAATATCAAATGTAATTATAGAAATTGTCTATAAATATAACTCACACATATGAAAAATGTATTACTCTCATGTTTTTTCAAATTTAAATCGAAATAAACAACCTTAATGTCTATAAAACACAAAAAAACATATAAAAGAGATAAGAAATATATTATAGAAAAAAGTACTCCCTCCGTTCCTAAAAATTCTTCCCGGTTTGACTTGGCACGCTTATTAAGAAAGTGGAATAAAGTGAAAATGTATGGTTGTGGTTGTGTAAGAAAAAGGTAAAAGAATGTGAGCCACACAAATTGTCCAAAATAGGAAAGTGGGAAGTATTTTTGGGAACAACCCAAAAAGGAAAGTGGGAAGTATTTTTGGGAACGGAGGGAGTATATGAATATAAAAAATATTTTACAAAAAATGTGTGTAATAAATATAAAAAAAGTATACAAAGTAAGAAATAGTGTATGAATATGACATACAATATACTTATTTTATGTGGATAAATAAAATTTTGTATTAAATTGGTAAAAAAAAAAATTCAGTTAGAATTTAATTAGTTCAAGATAAAGATAAGTAAAATATCACAAATAATTAGATGTAACTCACGCATAATTAGATGTAACTCGCGCACAAAAGTATGTAACTCGCGCATAAGAAGATGTAACTCACGCATAATAACATGTAACTCGAGTATAAGATAATGTAACTTCGTATATTATCAAATGTAACCCAAGCTAGAATCAAAATAAACAAACTCAATAAAAAAATTGAGTGTATGCATATAAAAAGATATTACAAAAAAATGTATGAATATAAAAAGATATTACAAAAAATAGTGTATGAATATGAAATGCAATGTACTTATCTTATTTAGATTATTAAACTTTTTTTTATGTATTGATAAAGAATAAAAAAAATTGATTCAATTATAATTTAAATTGAAGATAAGAAAAATTAAAACTGCAGTTACATTTTTAATATTTTAATTTGATGGAAATGGAAAATAATTGAAGAAAAGAAAAATAAATAAAGAATAGCAAAAAAAGGAAGGAAGAAGCTCTAAGGGAAAGGAAAGAAAGCAACGTAACTTGCCAAAAGTGGGATCGGCACACCATGCGGAAGGTGGGCCGATCCCACGGTATAATTTGCGAACATACCCTAATTGCTTAATTGGTATGGATTGAATTTTTCGGATGGGAAAATATACTCACATTGATAGCTAAGCTGATGACGCTAATAACATCAGAGCATCTTCAATGTTACAATGTGCACGGTACACATGTGACATGAGAGGGATAGACACAAAATATTGATTTTATGACATTTCTCTCTCATTCTTTCCACGGTCTTATGTGTTTTGATTAGTTTTTGTCTGCAATGTCAACTACAATGTCTACATGTAGACATTGTGCTTGACATTGTAAAGAAAAACTTATCAAAATAATGTAAGATCCTTTAAATAAGGAGAGAGATATTCTGTTTATTGTTTTTTAATTGGTTATTTCTCGTGCCACGTATGCACCGTTAACGTTTTAGCATTGAAGATGCTCTCAGGGACATATGACATGACCTCTTTCGTGGGACGGTCTTGCATAAATGGAACATTGTAGTCATTTCCTCCTATTTCTCCCATTACAATAAGGGCACTTTGCATACGGTCCTTGCAACCTGTTAAAAGATGACACATTTTATAGTACTCGGAACGTACGATCATACGAATTCCTTTTGTACACTTTCTTATACACATCAATACATCTCGTGCATTATTATTATTATTCTTATTATTATTATTATTATTATTATTATTGTTGTTGTTGTTGTTGTTGTTGTTATTATTGTTATTGTTATTATTATTATTATTATTATTATTATTATTATTATTATTATTATTACCGTGTAATTGATCTGGGGTGCTACACTAGCTAGTTTATGTTTATTGTGATTATCCTACCTAAATTATACCGTGGAATCTGTCCACCTTCCGCCTGGTGTGTTGATCCCACTTAAGGCTTGTTTTCTTTTTTTCTCTGGCTCCTGGAGCTTTGTTATGGCTTTTTATTTTGCTTTTCTTTCTTTATTTTTCTTTTCTTCCATTCTTCTCATTTTCCATCAAATTAAAATATTAAAAATTTAATTGCAATTTTACTTTTCTATATCATCAACTTAAATTATAATAATTGAATCTATTTTTGTATTCTTTATCATTACATAACAAAAAGTTTATTAATATAATTGAAACAAGTATATTGCATCTCATATTCATACACTATTTTTATTTTTGTAATATTTTTTATATTTATACACTTTTTTGTAAATTTTTTATATTCATACACTTTTTTGTTACATTTTTTTATATGCATACACTTTTTCTCTAATTTTTTTATCTCTTTTATATGGTTTTATTTAGAGGTTTTTAAGACATTGGATTTGTTTATTTTAATTTGATTCTTGAAGTTACATTTGATAATATATCATGAAGTTACATCTTCTTATGTGCGAGTTACATCTTATTATGCGTAAGTTACATCTTGTTATGCGTAAGTTAGATCTTGGTTTGCGCTAGATACATCTAATTATACGTGAGTTACATCTAATTATTTGTGATTTTTACTTATCCTTATATTTAACTAATTAAATTACAACTGAATTAGTTTTTGTCTTCACAAATTTATTACAAAATTTTATTAATCAACATAAAATAAGTGTAGTGAGCATATTGCATTTCATCCAGGGACGGATCCAGGATTTCTGGTCAAGGGGGTGAATTTTTTTCATGAGTGTAGGGGGTGAAAAATTTCGCTAGTGTAGCGCGGAGAATTTATTTCCGCTAGTGTAGCGGAGCAATTTTTTTATAATATAGGCTCGTGGCAATTTTTATTCAATTTTTTTATTAATACATACACGATGACATTTAAAACTATTACATTCTAAGTTTAGACAATGGAAAAATAAATTTGATTTTATAATTGAAATGCTCTAAAAAAGTATTGATACATTAAATCGTAAGAAATAGCAACCCAAAGGAAAATTATTTGATGATAAAGAGTTTAAAAGGTATACATCCACCAATACTTTTTAAATAATTTTTGCCTTGTTTAACCCCATGACTCTTTATCAAAATAAAAAATTGAATTTTTTAATTACAATTTTTGTCCAACAAAGAGATTGTTTGTGAGTCATGAAGAGTTTTATTATTATTACTATAGTATGTATGACATTATTATTTGTAGAATAATATTATATTACTGATTCATATATATGTAGCATATTATATTTGCATTAATAGTAAAATAAGTTAAAATTTATTGTCTATGCAATAATTAGTTTGTAGAATGTAACAAGTAAATGAATTGTGTAATGTAATGTCAACAAAAATGTATATTTTGGATTCATCTTACATGATCTAAAAATTATTTAACTAGTGTGTGTGGTAGTTAATATCATTTGATATTTTACAAAATCGAGTATTATTATCTAA
Organism: Cuscuta europaea; assembly: GCA_945859875.1. Classification (NCBI taxonomy): domain Eukaryota; kingdom Viridiplantae; phylum Streptophyta; class Magnoliopsida; order Solanales; family Convolvulaceae; genus Cuscuta; species Cuscuta europaea. The sequence continues at coordinate 3,016,010 of CAMAPE010000061.1, forward strand.
TAAAGATAACTAAACATTACAAAACTAGGAATTTTTATATAATAAATATCCCAAGTCTTAAACAATGATCATAGTTGTTCTATTATATTATTTATTTGTTTAAGTATGTAAATTATTTTAGACGTTTCTTCTTTTAAATCTCCAATTAAGTTTTACATTATGTAAGGCTATATATTAATTTTGAAAACTAAAAGTTAAAGGGGGCGAACACATATATATCTAATTAGAGTATGAAAATTTTTATGAAAATATTACATATATAATGAAAAATTTTAAAACTCCAAGCCCCCCCCCCCCCTAAATCCATATTTGGTTTCATCATCATACACTATTTTTTACTTTTTTTTCTTCAACTGAAATTACCAAGGAATTTTTTTTGTGTATTTTTTTTAACATTTATACATTTTTTGAAAAATATTTTTTATATTCGTACACTTTATTCTATAATATATTTATATTTTTATATGTTTTTTGTCTTCTAAAGACATTAAGTTTGTTTATTTTTATTTAAATTTGAAAAATCATGAGATTACATTTTTCATACGTGGGAGTCATGTTTATGGATAATTTCTATATTTATATTTGTTATTATATGAAGTTACATCTTTTTATGCACGTGTTACATCTTCTTGTGCATGCGTTACATCTTTCTATATATGCGCGAGTTACATTTGGACTTGGCTCAACAAGTTACATTTTGCATACACCTTAATTAGATTTCCCATCAACATGTTTTACATTTTCCATAACACGAGTTACATCACAACATAAAGCTCCACTATTGAAACAAAAGTCGTTTTTTGGTAAAAAAAAATGATTTCTTCAACGAAAAAGTGATTGTTTTAAAAACAATTTTATGGCGTTATTATTAAAAATAGAACATATTCACTATTTAAGTAAACTCCTGTTATTGAAATATAGGAAATATACAACAATTTTCTTTTTTATTTTGATTTCATTACTTTTTGTCAAACAACCTCTTTTTTGAACTTTTATTGTGTGTAATTATTTAACTTCCAGTTATACGAAGTATTTCTTAAACTCATCTGTAAGTTTTTGTGTTTGCGCAGGCACCACTGTACCAACGAGTACCGGAAGCTTTTAAATTATACGAAGTACTTCCTCCGTCCCGGATTTATCTTCATTCTTTTCTTTTCGGTCCGTTCCAAATTTATCTCCTTTTTCCCTTTTTGGTAAAGAATATGTGGTTCACAACGATTCTTACACATTTCTCTCTCTTTTGCAAAACTCTCCACCACACAAATCCCACTATCTTAAAACTTGTGTCCGATTAAAACCGGAGTTAAATATGAGACGGAGGGAGTATATATTAGGATGCTTTTGAGAAAATGAAATGCTCTTGGCCCTTAAAATGTGACTTTGAATCTAGGATGGAGAAATAGTAAAAAAACGGTCCATAATCCATTGCTTCAAATAATTTAGATTGTACTGTGTATAAACCTGACATCCAAAAACACGGGATTCAGAATTAGGCTCCAGAAATTTGAAAAAAAAATAAAACAGTCGAGTCGGAATAGCCAATTCCAACTGACTTTTTTGAAAAATATTTCACTTGATCGGAATAGGCCATTCCAATTGAGAACAACTTTGTTATATACTTGGTACTTGGTATCATAATACTTCTTATAGCAATTCATTTTGGTTTTAGTTATAACTTTTACCTTTGAGAATGTTATTTGATGATCATATAATGATGATGATAATGTTAACTTGGCCCCATTCTATCGTTATTATACCTTATTTTTTATATTACTTTACAAAATTATGTCTTGGACTTAATTACTCCGTACTATTTTTACTTTTGTCATCGGCTTATGCAATTATGAATTATTCTTTATATACAGCGGCGGAACTAGACAATAATTTGAGGGGGTGCTCTTATATTTTTTTTTGAAAAACAATTTTTTATTAGGATAAAATAAAAATGAGTGAAAAATAATTATTAATACATATAGAGTGAGGTTCTAATAAAAAAAGTTATTCCCGTGAAAAATGAGAATGAGCGCATTTTTTACTCGTTTTGGTACACTAGTAGATATTTATTTTACACTTTTTCACAATGAGAGAAAAATTTGATTTATTTATCAAATTGTCACCGAGTTTTTGATAAAATATAGTGCATTGTTGACTGATTTTGACTCATCGGATCTCAAGTTAAATGCACAAGATTTATTTTCGATCAATTTTCATGATAAGAACTCTTTTTATTTGATCCGAAACTTATATATATGTATATGTAGTGTGTTTCAAATAAAAATGCTATTATACTAAACAAAAGGTAAATACTTATATTAACTTAAAGTAGTTTTAGAATTATTCTTGACATTAAATGACAACGTCCGTATATGTCATTATTAGAAGAAGAAATGATTATTTTAAATAAAAGATATAGAAATTCAAAAAGTGTGATTTAAACAACATTACATCCTAGAGTGATTTAATTGAACATAAATAATTACCAAATGGGCTAAAGTCTAAAGAAGCAATAATGGAGAAAGCAAAAACAAATTGTTGCTCTTGAGAATTGAACCCGGGCCATTTAGGTAGACAAAGCTCTCCCAACCTCCACCCTACCATTTGAACTATCACAACTCATACATTTAAATAGCGACTCCACTTTAATATATGAATACTTTCTGAACTGGGGCTGAGATATATACATATATATATATATACAGAACCACCGCCGGAGAAGGGGGAGCGCCGGCACCGGCTCGCCCCCTAGTTCCGCCACTGTTTATATAGTAATGTGATTTGCTGTTTCAATATGTATACACTCTTATTTCTTTTTATTATATGTTATTTTATGAAGTATATAATTTAAATGTTATTTTGGACTTAATCATTATTCTTTTTGTCATGAACTTATGCTATTATGAATGCATTTTTTGATGGAGTAATGAGATATTATATTTGAATGTGTGTGTATGTTGATTATCCTTTATGTACTATATGTGTTTTATGCTCTAAAAACTAGTACAATAATTTTATCATTCAAAATAAGGCCCGTATTTTTAACCCGAATTTTTCTAAGAGATGTCGTATTATACACGTATACGTATTTACACGTTTTATAAAATGTATTTTTTGCCAGAATTTTTGACCGTATATTTTATTCAAGTTACCGAATAAAACACGTACGTATATATTAAACCACGTTTAATTACCGTACCGTATTTAACGAACTATGATAATAGCAAGTGAGATCTCTGTGAAAGTGATGATTGGCAGTGTCCCGATTCCAATTTTTTCAGACTTAATATTGCCCATTTTATTATCTAGCGAGTCAATTGTTTTGTATGAGGTGATGTATTCTAAATATATTCTTAGGGTTGGCGATTGGATCTCTAATAACTAATAACTTTCTGGAGATTGTCTTGCATGTTGTTTCGATATTAATATAAAAACCCGCTCTTTTATGTTCAAAAAAATATCACATAGCAATTTAAACAACTTATATTCTTCAATGCATCACATAGATAGTACACTAGCTAGTGAACCAAAGTAGGCGAAAAGTCCTCAAATAATCTAGACTCGGGTTTTTTATCATAAAAGAGTGACCGTTATATTAAAATCAAGAACACATACAAGACAACCTTCAGACAGAAATTACTGATCCAATCGTGAACCCTAGGATTAGACTTATAATCAATTATCTCATACAAAGCAGCATGACTCACTAAATCTGAAACGAGCAAATTTAGGCCTAAACGACCGGAACCGAAACCCTACATATCAAAAGAACTCTAAAAATCCAAACATTCAAACAAAATCTACTCGGACTAAAACAAAAACAATTGCAACTAAAGAGAAAATAATACTCAAATAAAATCATTCAACAAAGCTCTTCCTGGTATGGAGGTGGTTCCGGAGGAGGACGAGCTCTTGCAATATGGGTGAATACCAACTCCACCACCGTCGGAATGGCCAACCAAGGCTTCACGATCCACCCTCGATACAACTCCCAGCCGCACCTAGTTCAATCGCCAACGATATCTCCTCCGATGTAGTTGCAATCTCAAGCGTTAGGACACTTAAAATCAGTATAATATGCCGCTCCAATCTCATATTGATAGGGGCGGCGGAAAATCTCAACTCCTACAACGAGGGGAGATGGCCGCTAGAGTTCCTCTCTAGACTCAGTCACTCAGGTTAATAACCTTATTTTCTTTATCATAATGTTAAAGGAAAAGGGAAAATGAAAAAGATTTTATTTTGTCGTAAATAAGTGAAGGAAGATTCGGGAAATTGGGAGGCTAAATTAGAAATATTATGGAAGAGATATTTGAACAAATGGGAAGAACTCTTTTTATTAGAACAACTCAATTTGCTTGATTTTCTTGATACAAAGTGGTGGTAGGGGAGCTCTATTTATACTAGTACAAAGTGTCTAGACTCTTCTATAATTAATGAATTCTAGACAATTCTATACAATTAATGATAGGACAGTTCTAGAGACCATATCTTCTAGAGAAGCTCTAGAATTTATTCCTTCTACATTTTTCTATCACTTGGGTCTTCCCAACAACAACTAAAACTAAATATTAATTAGGCCCAAAAACAAGTTTAATTTTCAACATCCCCCCTTAAACTTGTTTTAACTTCGAGCATGGTCCTCAACCTTCGAAAATCTTCGTGCTTGAGCGGCTTCGTGAAAATGTCGGCGATTTGATCATGAGACCTTACATACCTTACTTCAACCTCTTTTCTTTCAATGCATTCTCGAATGTAGTGATAGCAGGTATCAATGTGCTTGCTACGATCATAGAATACCGGATTCTTTCCCAATGCTTTTGCCGACTTATTATCCACATATATCTCCGTAGCTTCCTTTTGTGGCATGCCTATTTCCTTGAATAGATTTCGAAGCCATATAGCATGACAAACACATGAATTGGCGGCAACATATTCAGCTTCACATGTGGAGAGGGTCACAATTGGTTGCTTCTTTGAACTCCAAGTAAAAGTCGTATTACCCAAAAGAAAGACAAATCCGGTGGTACTCTTGCGATCATCAACGTCTGCGGCCCAATCACTATCACTATACCCAACAAGCTTGAAATCTTTACAAGAATTGTAAAACAAGCCAAAGTTAAGAGTACCTTTGATGTAGCGAAGAATTCTCTTGGCGGCTTTCCAATAAGAGGTTCTTGGATCTTCCATATACCGGCTAATGAGACCAACTCCGTACAAAATATCGGGCCTTGTACAAGTCAAGTATCGTAAGCTCCCAACTAAGCTCTTGAACATTGTGGGCTCCACTTTTTCTTCATCACCAAACTTGGATAATTTTACACCACAATCCACCGGAGTATTGATTGGATTACAATCATCCATTTTAAACTTTTCAAGGATTTTCTTTGCATATCCTTCTTGACCAATAAAAATTCTACTTTCCCTTTGTTTCACCTCAATTCCCAAATAATAAGACATTAAGCCCATATCGATCATTTCAAATTCTTGACTCATTGCCTTTTTGAAATTCTCAAATAAATTGGGATTATTTTCCGTGAATATTAGATCATCAACATAAAGGCAAACAATCAAGATATCTCCATTTCCCCCCTTTTTGACATAAAGAGCATGTTCATGGGGACATTTTATGAAATTATTTGCTTGGAAATACTTATCAATTCTAGTATTCCAAGCTCTTCGGGCTTGCTTCAAACCATAAAGTGCCTTTTTCAACTTTAGAACTTTATCTTCATGCCCTTTTATTTTATATCCCGGTGGTTGTTCTAAATAAACTTCTTCTTCTAACTTTCCATTTAAAAATGCGTACTTCACATCCATTTGAAAAAATTTCCATTTATTTTGAGCCGCCAAAGAAATTAAAAATCTTATTGTTTCCAAGCGGGCAACGGGAGCAAATACCTCTTCATAGTCGATACCGACTCTTTAGTTGTACCCTTTTGCAACCAACCTTGCTTTGTACCTTTCAACTTCCCCCATGACATTCTTCTTTTCTTTAAACATCCATTTTGCACCAATTGCTTTGTGTCCTTTGGGTAAAGTGGCCAACTCCCACGTATCATTTTTTATGATGGCCTTCATTTCTTCATCCATGGTTTCCCTCCAATTCTTGTCGTTAGTCGCTTCTTCAAAACCTATTGGTTCACAATCGGCAAGAAGACAAAATAATGTTAGATGATTTATATTTTCAGTTACCTCATATAGCTCTTGTATGCTCCTTAAGCGAGGCAGCCTTTCATTTGAGTTGTCTTCACTTGTGGATCCTTCTTGCTCGGGTGATGGTGGAGTTGGACTCGTGGGCTCTTCGTGAGCTAGCTCTTGCTCATCTTCTTCTTCATTGTAGTAAGGCAAGAAATTGTAGTCTTCTTCCTTTTGAGTCCAATCCCAAGTGTTCTCTTCATCAAACTCAACATCGCGGCTAACCACAATTTTTCCATTGCTTGGATTGTATAACTTGTACCCCTTTGCTCTTGCATCGTATCCAATAAAGATAAACTTCTCACTTTTGTCATTCAATTTGCATCTTTTTTGATCCGGCACATGAGCGTAAGCAATACTCCCAAAAACTTTCAAGTGGGCAATTCCGAGCTTTCTTCCACTCCATGGTTCTTAGGGGGTTTTGTTCCAAACACTTCTAGAAGGAGATCGGTTTGACAAATAAACCGCACAATCCACGACTTCGGCCCAAAATTCCCTTGGAACAATTTTGATTTTAAGCATGCTTCGAACCATATTAAGAAGGGATCGATTTTTCCTTTCAACAACTCCATTTTGTTGTGGAGTATATGGAGCCGTTAAGGGGCGATGAATACCATTTTCTTCACAAAATTTTTCAAAGTCTTTTGAAGTGAATTCCCCCCCACGATCGGATCTCATGGATTTTATTTTAAACCCGCTTTCATTTTCAACATGAGCTTTAAATTTCTTGAAGGCCCCAAAAACGTCGGATTTATGTTTTAGAAAATAAACCCAAGTTTTCCGACTAAAATCATCATTGAAAAGAGCAAAATAATTACTTTTTCCGAGAGAGCTTGGTTTAATTGGCCCACATATATCCATGTGTACAAGCTCTAATGGTTGTTTTGCTCTTGTAGATGCTTGCTTTGGAAAACTTTTTCTTGGTTGCTTTCCAAATAAACATCCTTCACACAATTGATTAGCTTCATTGATTTTGGGCAAACCTTTCACCATACCTTTATCACTCAACAATTTTAAACCTCCAAAATTAAGATGCCTGATATTCATGTAATTTCCGATTGTATGTTTGTATTTTTAACTAGTTTTTATTAGTTCTAGTTGAGGAAATTACACACTTTTGGTGTAATACTTTATTTTCATATTTATTTGTAATTTGTTTAGATTAGGACTTTTCTGAGCTAAACAGGTCAAAGATCATCCAAGGGATCAAGATTGGACCTTAAAAGATCAAGGAAAGTGCAAGGAGGCAAGAAAGATTTCGATTTGGAAAAAATACTCATGTACCCGGTCGGGTATTGCCTATACCCGATCGGGTATTTGCTTGATTCGATTGTCCAAATCAAATCCGGGAACAAATGATCGTGGGAGCAAGATTTCATTAAGATTTGTCACATACCCGATCGGGTATGCCGACATACCCGATCGGGTATGCCCAGAAAAGTGAATTTCTAGGAAATTTCCTAAGATACCCGGTCGGGTATCCTATATACCCGGTCGGGTATCAGCCCCTGCAGCTCCCAAAAGCCTATAAATACTCCTCTTTCCTTCACAATAAAATCACCAATTCACATATACTCTTTAGCTCAGTTTAGTTAAGTATTTCTTTTATATTTTTAGCATGTTTAGTCTCCAAATGAGGAGCTAAACCCTTCCATCTTGGTTTTGCTACTTTGAAGCTTAATGAATTTGTAAGTTGTGAGTTATTTTCTTTAATCTTCTTCCTTGAATATTAATTTTTCCTTTAAAATACTATCTCTATATCAAAGTTGGGGAGTGTTACTAAGATGACAATTAGTTAACATCTTGACATTGGTTATAGTAATAGCTATTTCTTCCTCTATGTTAATATTGAGGAGTGTTACTAAGATGACAATTAGTTAACATCTTGATATTAATCATATTAGGATTCACATTCTTTAATATTCTTACTTGAATATTAATTAATTCCTATTCATATTTCATATTAATATTTTGAACATTACTTAAAGTATCAACTAGTTTTGTTTCTCATATTAATTATTACTAGAATCAATCGGTTAATACGCTTGTTATTAATCCGATTCTTTCAACGGTAGTAAACTTGGAATATTAATGCATGCATCTCATGGTTAATATGCCAAGGGGAATTAATTATATTGATTGAACCAATAAACCGCTTGTGTTGAGGTTATCAATCTCAATCGTTTTCATCTTAAGTTTATTGCTACTATCAAGTTAATATATGGCGCTTGTTCTATATTGACTCGATAGTAAGTTTTATTAATGAACGCATCTCGTTATTAATAACTACCCTCGATGAACTGGATATACTCCTCGATTGAGTATTATTCGAGAGGAAGATAGTTAAAGATATAACCGGGATCGACGAACATTTCATTAAGTGGATAAAAGCAAAACCAAGTCCTCATCTCATTGAATTAAACTCATATAGGTTGTTTATCTTAGTGTTTTTAAATCAAACAAATCTAAATCCCTCCTTGTTACTATTTATATAAAAGAAAAGTATTCCTTTCCCTGTGGATACGAACCTTACTACACTATACTACGTATTAGTGTTGTATTGTATTTATTTCGAGTGCACCTAACGACAAAGTGCACATCAATGCCCAAACCTCAAGTGCCAAATCCAAGATGAATTTTTAAAACATGCTTTCAAACATTTTGGACCCCCATTATCAATGTTTAATGAAAACATTCTATTTCTTGACATTTGTTCTTTAGCAACCAAACCCCCATTTTTATCTCTCATCAAAAGGGTGTGATCTTTCATATGAATGTCATATCTCTTTTCAAAAAGTTGCCCCAAACTTAAAATGTTTGATTTCATGTTGGGCACATAGTAGACGTTAGAGATGAAATCATTTTTTCCATTTTTTAACCGGATTAAAATTTTCCCCTTTCCTTTTACCGGGATTTTTGATTCATCTCCAAAGTAGATATTTCCGCTTACCGATTCATCAAGCTCGACAAACATATCTTTCTTCCCGTACATGTGGTTGCTTGCTCTCGTATTTAAGTACCATGTCGTTTTGGGGTCACTTTCTCCTCCTTTATGGGCCATCAACAATGTTGAATTTTCTTCTTCTTCTTTGGCAAGATTTGTTCGCTCCTCAACTTTATTTTTTGCCAATCTACAATCGGAGGCAAAGTGACCAAATTTTTGACAATTATAACATTGAACTTGATACTTATCATACCTTGGTCTTGAAAAACCTCCTCTTCCACGGCCTCTTGATTGATAGAAATGTGGACTTCTCTCTTCTTTGTTGAAAGTTTTATAACCTCCTCTTCCATAGTCTTGGCTTCGACCGCGCCCTCTTGAACTTTGACTTCTTCCCTCTTGAAAAATCTCTTTATTTTTTAAGGTGAGCTTGGTTTGAAGGGCTTGCTCCAATGGCTCTTGCTTTATTCTCTTCTTGAGTTTTTCTTCATGAGCTTGAAGAGATCCCAAGAGATTATCAACCGTCATTGTTTCTAGATCTTTATATTCTTCTATTGCCACAACTATGTAATCGAATTTTGAATCTAAAGACCGTAGAATTTTTTCAACCACACGACGGTTTGAACTCTTGAAAAATAGTCGTCAATAGATTTCGAAGAGTTCATGTTTAAAGATTCAAACTCACCTCGAAGACTTTGAAGTTTTACTTTTTTCACCTTATCTACTCCTTTGAATGAATTCTCTAATATCTCCCAAGCTTCTTTGCTTGTAGTTGCACTTGCCACCTTTGCGAACATGACTTCATCCAAAGCTTGATGAATGATAGAGAGCGCCTTTTGATCTTTCTTCTTAGTACTCCTCAAGGCATTCTTTTGATTTTGATTTAAGGCGTTGATGTCTTCGGGTTCCTCGAAGCCTTCCTCTACCATGTCCCACACATCTTCCGAACCAAGTATTGCCTTCATGTGAATGCTCGAATTATCATAATTCTCCTTTTTTAATGGAGTAACTTGAAGAGAACCGGCCATTTTAGGGTGATGACCGAACGGCTCTGATACCACTGTTGTAAATAAGTGAAGGAAGATTTGGGAAATTGAGAGGCTAAATTAGAAATATTATGGAAGAGATATTTGAACAAATGGGAAGAACTCTTTTTATTAGAACAACTCAATTTGCTTGATTTGCTTGATACAAAGTGGTGGTAGGGGAGCTCTATTTATACTAGTACAAAATGTCTAGACTCTTCTATAATTAATGAATTCTAGACAATTCTATACATTTAATGATAGGAGAGTTCTAGAGACCATATCTTCTAGAGAAGCTCTAAAATTTATTCCTTCTACATTTTTCTATGACTTGGTCTTCCCGACAACAACTAAAACTAAATATTAATTAGACCCAAAAACAAGTTTAATTTTCAACATATTCAAGCATATTCAAAAGGAATGCAAGAAGTTCAAGGACGGACGGAGTATAATCTTCATTTATAATTCACGAGTATTTTTGTGCATTTGCACCAGTCTGGGGAACTTACTTGTTCGAGTTGTGCACAAAGATGGAAGCATTTGCTTGAACCATTTCAGTTGGGTCCCTAATGAGACATTAGAGACCGGATTATCGAACCCTCTTTGCGAAAAATATGAAACATCTAACGCCGTGCATCCGGCCACCGCAAAATTCACGCTTCCATTGAAATGTTCGCTGCTGTGACGGTATTCCACTGCCACGTACGGCGGTAGAAGCGGCAATCCCATGCTCTGAGCTGCAGCATATACAACCAAAACTATCCATTAGTGACTTACTGTGTCACAAAATTTGGACTTTACTAAGTAAGGAGTACTTTATATTCTATAAAACTTTAAATGTAGTTTCTGAGTATATTGATTTATTTAATTTTTAAGTTAGTCAACTTTATTAACCGTAAATTGCAAAAAATATATTTTAGGTACCTATAAAATCAATGATGAGACGTCCATCGGAGAAGCGACCGGTGGGGTGGTGAAAGTAGGTTTTGCAGTAAGGCGGGATGTCGGATGGGATTATCCCGCCTTCCAGACGGACTAAATTTCCGGTGTCGGCAAGTGAGTCCCCAAAACTAATGATTGCTCGGAACTGGTTAAGAATGGAGCCATTTGAGGCTAATAATAAGAGGAGAAATTAACAGAAAAGCTTTAGAAAAGGAAGCATCCATTTCAAAGTCTCCTGCGGGATATCTGGTTTTTTAACATTGCAATATCAGTTTTATTTACCTACAAGAAGTTTCACATCCGTACTTGGCGCTTTTATTAACAACCGTAATGATTGTTACAGGCATTGAAATGGAAGCCTCGGCACAAGCCACTATCCAACTATTCTTGTTACAGCATTCTTGGTGCCATGATTAGATGCCAAATAAATTGATAGTGCAGGACAAAAAATATTTGGAATGTTTGTCTTTTTTGAACATATTACTGAAACAAAATTTACTTTAATATTTATAAAAATATGACAAAAGTTATTATAAAGTATAGTGTCATGATCATTTTAGTCTAAAAATTAACATAATTTACCATAACTAGATTTACTATAATGGTCTTTGTATTTAAGAGATGACAATTTTTTGTAAACAAGTTAAACCATGCAACTATTTCACATTAAAAATTCGAAAATGGGACTCAATCTGCCAAATTATTGACATAGGTCTCATTAAGGTGTTTTTTCACAATAATCAGTATTTCATTTAAGCATCTTAAGACTACTAGATTTAGTAATGAATACACAGAAAATTACAGACTATAACTGGTTTTAGGGGTGGACATTTTGGTTTTCGGTTCAGTTTTCTTCGGTTTTGGTTCGGTTTTGGTTCGGTTTCGGTTTAATCGGTTTGATAGAAAATGTACCAAATACAAACCGATTAAGTTTCGGTTTGGTTTCAGTTTGGTATGGTTCGGTTCGGTTTGGAGTTCGGTTTACCAAAGTATTAAGGTTTGGATCGAAATAAAAAAAAATAACTCAAAACAATGAACCAAGAAATGATAGTAATGAACCAAATACAATGTTCGATATAAATTTGCAAACAGTAACAAAACACATATGTACCAAACATATATAAGCATGACACATTTGTAAGCACCAACAACAACGTGAATGAATCAAATTATATATAAAGCCGAAACAAAAACAAAACTGGTGTTTGTAAGTAATGAATCAAATACTCCCTCCGTCCCATTGGACTTTGCCAACTTTCCTTTTTTGGTCGTCTCAAAAAACTTTGCAACTTTCCTATTATAACAACTAATTTGTGGTTCTGCACATTTCTATCTCCTCTCACAAATCTCAATCACACAAAATTGTGGTTCTGCACATTTCTATCTACTTAAACCACTGTAATGGTTATAGTTGTGAATGTAACTCTTGTAGTAAACTTTAGTCCTAGATACTAAAATTAAAGAAATAAAGCTTCAAAAAGATTAACATCAATCAAATTAATCAGAGAAATCTTATATTTTGATTTGGTTTAGTTTGGTGTAAGATGGTTTTGATTTCTTATTTTTTAAAAATAAGAAACTATTTCATTTTTAGATTAGTTCGGTTTTATTCGGTTTTATGATTTCGGTTCGGTTTCGTTCGATTTAATACGGGTTGGGAGGAATACTACCAAACTCAAACCAAATTACAAATGGTTCGGTTTCAGTTTGGTTTAATTCGGTTTGGTACGGTTCAGTTCAGTCAAACCGAACCGTTATGCCCACCCCTAACTGGTTTTTTAAAAGAACTGTGTGTGTATGCATCAACGCATGCATGGCCGGTCCTGTCCATTTCTGGGCGTGTGGGCGGTACGCTATTTTGGACTTATATCCATGACAAACAGTAAACCATATTTGGGCAATTAAGTTCATAAAATAAAGGCGATAATCACTTTATTATTATTTAAGTTACATATTTGGGCAAAAGTAACAACACGAGTATCGAATAAAAAGAAAAAACATAACTTAAAAACATTTCTCGTAGAACAATGTGAAGCAAATCATCAATAATTGCTTCATAGGCATGCTTCTTTCCACTAATAAATATGATAAACAATAAAATTGCCACATATAACAATACTAAATTTTCTTTTGAAAGGACAAATGAAAAAAAATATTACCATATATTGAACTCATAACTTGAGAATGATTTATTTACCGCTGATGAGAGTCTAAAGTTTGAAGTCTCGAAACAATGAAGGTTTTCAAAGAGACAAATGTTTGACTCCCAGGAGTACCCGCGCAAGAAGATTGCAAATTTGACGTCCTCTAAAATTTGACGTACTCTAATTTGATTCTTTTATTTATGCCGCAGCAACAGTTGCATTGCTTTTAAAAACTGCAACCGATCCGGCTAAAAATTAATGTATATATTCGTTTTTAAACTTGGCTCTGTTTAAGACTCTTTATTTATGTTTTAAATTTTCAAATTGTCAACAGAATTAATCATTAGGCCTAATTAATTGAATTTAAGAATAAACAAAAGAAGCCTACTCACACTATATATAAAGAAAAAGTTTTAGGCCTATTTTTTATTCTATTTTTTGGGGCCTAGGGCGGTCGCCCCTGTTGCTCCCCCTAAGTAAAAATGTAATTGTGAATTTCTGGGGTTCCACCTAAAAAGTCAACCTGACGTGAATAGCTCGAGATTATATACTCCCTCTGTCTTTACAATTCTTCTCGCTTTCCTTTTTGGGACGTTACAAAAAATTCTTCATATGTGGATAGTTTTGTATGGCTACCATTCATTTACCTTTTTATACTCAACCATAATCATATATTTTAACTTTATTCTCTTTTTTTTAAACTGCGGTCCAAATATACCGGGAAAAATTTTGCGCGACACAGGCACTAGCTACTAGTAGGGGCGGATCCAAGAATGGATGGTGGGGTGGGCTAAGCAGTAAAAAAAATTGTTACTGCACACAAAATGTTTAGTTTAGGTTAGTTATCGAACTGAGCTTTTTTCGAACTACTCGAGTTTGAGCATGTTTTCAAATTTAATTTAATGATTCAAGCTTAACAAGCTTCGAAGTCGAAAATGGGTTAGATTTTCAGATCGAATAGTTATTCAAGCTGAGTTTGAGCTTAATTAGTGATGTTGGATTCAATCTGGACTCGACCTATCGTTAACTTATAAATTATAGGAATAAAATAAACCTTATATAACTTAAAATTTAAACTTTTTTAGTGCAATTTTATAAATTTATTAATGATTGTTAAAGATTCTAGTATTTCAAAATTCAATTTATTTTTTTGACTATTTCTTACATGTACACACAATAAATAAAATATTCTCTAATCTTCAATTGTATAGTAAATAAATCATTCTCTAATCTTTAATTTTATCTTTAATCATTTTTTTGGAAAACAATTTATTAACCATTACACTACAAGAATTCACGGAATTTACTGGCGGAAAATCCGTCACTAATTCCGCCACAAAATGGCTTAGTGGCAGATATTTGTGGCAGATCATCCGTCACTAAAATCTGGAAGCTATTATGTTTAGTGGCGGAATATTATTTCCGTCACAGATTAAAGACGGAAGTTAGCGGCGGATATATCAGCCACTATGTTTTGTGACAGAATACCTGTCGCTAAATTCTGCCACTAATTATTTTCTATTTAAAAAAAAATCACATTTTTTTTTAATATTATTGTTTCTGTTAATACAATTTTTTAATCTGAAGATATTGGTTCCTTATAATTACAAAATCAAAGCATATAAATTTTAATTTTGAACTCTTAAATATACAATAATGAAATAAAGAAAAACAATTAACAAATACGGAATATATCATAATAACCCACATTAAAATGTAGTGCACCACAAAAATATTCCAAAAAATACATACACCAAAGTAAAATTGTTTAAAATGAGTACAAAATATTTTAAAGCTAAAACAACATGTCTAATGGGATAAAAAGTGTTAATGCAAGGCTTGAGAGCCTTGAGAGCGAGAATCATATTGTGGGAATGAAGCTTGGACATTGCAGCTTTTGTTCCATTAGATATCCCAATTTGAACTTAAGATGATTGAGTTTGAATTGTACACTTTCAGCTTCAAGAAGGCATCCCCATAAAAGTGAGGAGTTTCTGCACATACAAAAAAGTAACATAAACATGTTTCATTAAAATTGAAATTAATGAATAAAAAAATGCTTTAAAGACAAACACTAATTCCAGTTTTTGCAACTGAAAATAGAGGCAAAATACTAAAAAAATAGTGTTTTCTCAAGTCTGGCAGCCCCAATTTCAGACTCCTTTAAGGGTACTTGCAGATTCTATTTCTTTCTACTTTGTATTACATACTTGGTATTATACCTAACACATGCATTCTATTTGTTTCTCTCGAGACCTACGTAGCAATTCAAAACAACAACAGATTACAAATCAACCAAGTTGAATCCATTTCTATAACACAAAATATCTCTAATGACTAAAAAACAGCGCTCATGGCATCAGGAATAAAACAAACTATCTCACCACACAAATGTCCTTGAAGTCCATTTTTTATTCTAATTTGTTAAAATATATATAAAAGGAAATGAACAAACATTTTCATTGTACTAAGAACTAAAAACAGATGAAATAGTGTTTTGTAAAAGAAAACATACATAATACATTCAACAGTATATTACCCTGAGCTTTGAAGACATAATATTAAATGTTATTGCTAATTCAGAAAAGTCATGGCCACCGCTTTGACCTCTTGTTTAGGCCACTCTTTGTTTTTAGAGAGAAAATAAATTGAAGACAGAGTTAACAAAGAAAAAGTTACCAAAGAAATAATTGCATACCATATCAATGTTGGGGAGTATTGCTAAGATGACAATTAGTTAACATCTTGATATTAATTATAGTAGGATTCATCTTCTTTAATAATATTCTTCCTTGAATATTAATTAATTCCTACTCATCATAATTCATGTTAATATTTTGAACATTACTTAAAGGATCAACTAGTTTTGTTTCATATATTAATTATTACTAGAAACGATCAACGAACCGATGGTTAATCGTTGATGGTTTCACAAGTAAGTAACTTCGGTTTATTAATGCACGGTCGTGGTTAATAAACTTAAGAGGGATTAATTTTGTTGGTTAAACCGAAACCGTTGTGTTGAGGTTATCAATCTCAATTGATTTCATCAAGGAGTTTAGAAAGATTAAATGCTACTATTAAATCGATATAAGGTGTTGTTTCATATTTGATTAATAGTAAGGGTTATTAATGAACGATCGTTGTTAATAACTACCCTCGATGAAGTGGATGTACTCCCCGATTGAGTATTCGAGAGGGAATAAGTTATAGATATGACGATGACGACTAAAATATATCAACAAGTGGAAAGTAGCAATGCCAAGTCCTTTTTATCTTTGAATTAAACACATATAGGTTGTTCATCTTAGTTCTTAATTAAATTAAATCATTGAAACCCAAAACCCCCCTTTTTATTCATTAAGTTCATAAAAAGAGAATTATTTCCGTTCCCTGTGGATACGAACTCTACTACGCTATACTACGTATAAGTGTTAGTATTGAATTTATTTTGACGCACCGTGACAAAGTGCTCGTCAAATTTGGTGCCGTTTCCGGGGAAAAGCAATTATTTTTCTTTTTATTTTGTCTCATAAAAATAAAAAACAAATATATATATATATATATATATATATATATATATATATATATATAAAATCTTGCCCTTCTATTTTCTGAACTCACATGAGTTATGAGTATATGGATACCAACACTTCATCCTTAGAGAGTCAAATTTCCTTCTTGACTTCTCTAATAAAGGAATCTATCTTTAACTCAAAAGCTCAAGATGCCAAGACATGCAACATTTGCATGTCTCACAGGCATCTTATAAACTTCTGCCCAAAGCTCCAAGAAGAATACCTTGCACAAATTGATGATGTACCTCACATGAGGTATGATCCATTCTCCAACTCTAATATGTCCACGGAGGACATGGTTCGGGCTCTTACTAACAGTGTGACCGCCATGCAACAAAATATGGTGCAATTCCAAAATGAGATCAAGTCTAGCATTTTGAACTTGGAAACTCAAATGAGTCAAATAGCCGGAGTCGTGAGTAGGCTTGAAGCAAGGGATTCAGAAAAACCTCCTCCTCAACTAGAATGTGATCCTAGATAGCAATCTTTTGCAATCACATTGACAAATGAAGAGGAAATGCAAAAGGAGATCCAGAATCCAAAAGAAGTAGAGGAAGAAAAAGACACGGAGCTCCAACTGGTCAAAGAAGAGGATAATCTGAGCTTCAAGGTTAAATATCTATCCTTGTCATCTTTTGAAGTACCCCCATCAATTCTAAAAATTTTGAGGGAAACTCATAAACTTGGAAAGGACAATGATATTTCTGAAATCCTCTTCAAAATTGAGGGATCGAAAAGCTTTTCATTGACCATAGTCAACGATAATTTCTTCCCTTTCCTCCCACCGCATGAATCAATGACAATCTGGATATTTGATCCTGGAAAGATTACCAAATTGATGAGTCGAGAAGTTGAGCACTCATATGAACGTCCTAGGAGTGAAAGTGTGAAAAAGATAAACTATCATGATCCAAGTTTGAATGACTGAACACAATGATGGCGTCGTGCCGCGACGTTAAATAAGGCGCTTCTTGGGAGGCAACCCATGCAAGGTACGTTTACTTGTTTTATTTTATTTTTACACATTTCTAAAAAAAGGAAAATGGCCTGGGATTGAACCCGGCCGGGTATAAAACCCTACCCGGTCGGGTTACCTCTTAAAACACAGCACCCAGCCAACTGCCCGGGCGAGGCAAATGAAGAACAAAGAATAAATCAACCGCCCGACCGGGTAGACCCCTATACCCGGCCGGGCAACCCAGCAAAAAACTCTCTGCCTCGGGTGAACAGCTTACGCCCGACCGGGTCAGTCACTATACCCAGACGGGCAACCCAACAAAAAAAAACACAAAAAAAAAGAAAAAAGAAAAAAAAATGAATCACCACCCTTTATCTTCCCATTCGAACCACACCCCAAATTTCCTCCATTTTCAAAAGTCAAAAGCTTCATATCTCCTACATCCATCCACCAATTAAACCCATTTCATTCATATGCTCTTCACCCTTTTCATCTCCACACCCACGAATCACCAACAAAACCTCCCTAAAAGTAACAAAAAAAACACATTCATCTCAGACACAAGCACTAGGGACAGTGCTTTGATTAGCTTGGGGGGAGAGTTTTATGGAATACTCACATTCATACTCTTTATTCTTGTAAAAAAAATTATAAAAGCTTGTTAAGTTGAAAACCCGAAAGGGCAACTTAAGCAAAAATAAAGCAAAAATAAGAGTGAGTTGTGAGGATTAAAACAGAAAAATGTGGGAAGTTGGGATAAAAACCCGAAAGGGCACCTAGGCAAAATGACAGAACGAGAGAAAGTGTTTTCTTTTATTTCTGCAGGATCCTAAGGGTAACGGAAAAAAAAGGGTTGAGGTTGATAAAGAAATATGGAGTTGAAGACCCTCTTTACTGTTATATTTTTGGGGATATACTTTATGTATTTCTAAAAACACTCGTGGATGTGTGTGTTGATATTCTTGTCATTCTAAGGACTTTTTGGACCGGATTTGATTTACTCGAGACGAGTAAAGGTTTAAGTGTGGGGGTGTTTGATGCGCACTAATTAGTAGTACATAATTATATGTTTTTATGTTTGATTTATGTTGATTGTTTGACGTTTTATTTAGTTTGTAAACATTTATGTGATTTCAGTTGTAATTGTATTTTAGTATTTATTTATAAGTGGTAAAGTATAGTTAGGATTTGTGGTGTTGGAAAGGAAGACTTTGAAGAGAAGAAAACAAGAAATTTGACTGCCCAAGAGTAAAACCCGACCGGGTAGAAACCCCCACCCGGTCGGGTATGATTTAACAGACGAAATTGCCAAGAAAATCACTGGACCCGGTCGGGTCCCCTACTTGACCCGGTCGGGTCAGATGTGACTTGGGACAAAACGACGTGCGAAGATCACCAGAATGTGGCGGATTATCTGATTTTGACCGGACCCGGTCGGGTACCCGGCCAAAGGTGTTGAAAAACACCTATAAATAGCACACTTTTTCTTCTCTAAAAAGAATCCCTTCTTCCATACTCCTAAGCTTAGTTTAGAATAGCATTTCTTTATATTTTTCTAGCTATGTTTAGTCTCCAAATGAGGAGCTAAACTTCCATTCTTGGTGTTGCTCTTGAAGCTTGTTGGTTATTAAAGTTGTGAGTTATTTTCTTAACTTCTTTCCTTGAATATTAATTAATAGTTCTTTCCTTAGTACCATCTCTATATTAATGTTGGGGAGTGTTGCTAAGATGACAATTAGTTAACATCTCGACATTAGTTAAAATGGTATTTTCTTCCTCTATATTAATGTTGGGGAGTGTTGCTAAGATGACAATTAGTTAACATCTTGATATTAATTATAGTAGGATTCATCTTCTTTAATAATATTCTTCCTTGAATATTAATTAATTCCTACTCATATTTCATATTAATATTTTGAACATTACTTAAAGGATCAACTAGTTTTGTTTCATATATTAATTATTACTAGAAACGATCAACGAACCGATGGTTAATCGTTGATGGTTTCACAAGTAAGTAACTTCGGTTTATTAATGCACGGTCGTGGTTAATAAACTTAAGAGGGATTAATTTTGTTGGTTAAACCGAAATCGTTGTGTTGAGGTTATCAATCTCAATTGATTTCATCAAGGAGTTTAGAAAGATTAAATGCTACTATTAAATCGATATAAGACGTTGTTCTATATTTGATTAATAGTAAGCGTTATTAATGAACGGTCGTTGTTAATAACTACCCTCGATGAAGTGGATATACTCCCCGATTGAGTATTCGAGAGGGAATAAGTTATAGATATGACGATGATCGACTAAAATATATCAACAAGTGGAAAGTAGCAATGACAAGTCCTTTTTATCTTTGAATTAAACACATATATGTTGTTCATCTTAGTTCTTAATTAAATTAAATCATTCAAACCCAAAACCCCCCTTTTTATTCATTAAGTTCATAAAAAGAGAATTATTTCCTTTCCCTGTGGATACGAACTCTACTACGCTATACTACGTATAAGTGTTAGTATTGAATTTATTTTGACGCACCGTGACAAAGTGTTCATCAGCCACAGTGGGCAGAATCGGACTCGAAGAGCCGAAGAGGGAAGACGGCCAACATAGAACCCTGGATGCGTGGACGGCGGCTCAGCTGGTGACAAGAGGTCGGCTGGTGTTCATCTTTGGTGTCTCCGTCGCAGCTCCGCTACTCCCTCTTTCACCTTCGTGCTTCGCAGCTCCGCACTTCTAGCCGCAGATTTGCTTGAAGTAGTTAAGGTGAATAGTTGATAATAGGCTTGGATTGGACTGGACTGGGATGTGAATTAATTTTGGGGTGGGCTAGGGATTAATTTTGGGATGGACTGGATATTAACTTTTTTTTATGTGTCACAGAAATTTTAAATTGTGTGTACATAGACAATTTAAATTGTCTGTATACGGATAATTATATGTACACAGACAATGGATATCCGTACTCTTCATAAAATGCCGCTCAAATTGTCTGTACATTGACAATTTGACAAGCGTGTACAATGACGTGTATAAATTATCGTGTACAAAGAGCATTTTTCAACAAAATATAATTACACGTAAGCTCTAAAAAGTCAGTCAAACTAAATGTAGATGATAAATTTTCAAAACGTAGAGAAAAAGCGCCTGAGTGGCCCCCTTTGCAATAATTCTCCACGATCCGCTTAACTCATGGGCTCCTAGTACCATGGGAGGTGACAAATACATTTTAAGGACATCGAGCATAGCACGAGCTTTGGCTAAACTATGTTCCTTCTATTTTCTGTTTTCTTTTAGCTATTTTATTTATTAATTAATTTTATTTAATTAATATTTCTTCGTTTTTACGAGACACATCCAACAAAAACAAATTAGAAGAAAGCAGAGGACGAAGGAGGAGGCAGTAGGTGGTTGGAGGAAGAAAAGAAGAAGAAGATGGAGGTGGAGGAAGGAGAGCCAAAACCTGCTATCCACTTTAAAATCTAAAATCGGCAAGGAGATATGATGATGGTGGAGACGAAACCGGCGAACAGAGGCGGCGGCTGCCGGGTTGAAAATGGGCTGCGAACAAAGAAGGTGGAAGGCATGTGTTGTGAAGTTTACTCGACGAACGAAGGCGGAGAACTCCCCAGAAATGCAAAGTAGCGTTGGGCAGACGAATTTGGTTTTATTGAGCGTAAAAAGGGAAAGTCAAAAACAAGCTTCCTAAATCCTAATACAGAACCAAATAAAGCCCACGACTAGACATAAAACAAGGAGGTCCTAAACTCCTAATTTTGGAAAGGAGCTATGATTTGGTCCTACCAGCTGCAAATTTCTCCGCCGTCTACACGGTAGTTTAAAAGTGGGTTAATAATTATCAAAATAGGACTAAAAATAACTTACTTTGCACAAATAGGACCAAAAAATAAACTATATTTTCATAGGACTAATTATGAGTGTCTTGGACAAATCTACCGTTATAGCTATTGAAATGTTTTAATTTATAATGAAATAATAAAAAATAATAAAAAATTCGTAAAAAATACTAAAAAATTAATAAAAATATTTCGATAATAATTTATTTATTTTTGTCAAAAATAAAAAAAAAAATAATTAAAAAATAAAAAAATCAAACAAAATAAAATAAAATTCACCGCCACCTCTGCACCACCACCCCCAGTCACCAGGGGAAAAAATGCCAAGTTCATTACGAATGTCATATTTATGGCAGAAAACAATGAAAATGTTGGCATTCTTAAAGAGAAATATGCCATGTTTTTGGCATTATCAGAAAAGAATGGCAGTTTTTAAGAAAATTGACATTTTTTCACCTGTCGGAGATTGTGGTGCAGGAGGTAGTATAGGTGGTGGGAAATGCATCCATATTTTTTTAATTTATTTTATGGAGTTTTACTATGTTTTATTAATTTTAAAAAAAAAATATTTTATAAATATTTTATAAAATTTTAAATTATTTTTCTACGAATTTTTGAGTATTTTCGAATTTATTATTAATTAAACATTTAATTCATTCATATTTAAAAGAAGAGTAAGAATGGAATGAAAAAACAGGTATGTTTCCAATAGGACTAATATGGTCCTATTTTGAAAAGAAAAACATAGTAAGTCCTATTTTGAATTTTTGTCATAGTAAGTCTAATTTGAAAAACATAGTTACTATTTTGGAAAAACATAGTAAATGTTCATATTTTGTTAGTGCGGGAAACATTAACACTAATCCTTGATACTGGAATGTACAATAGAACGTACCCGTGTAAAGTTAAATTGATTTTTTGGAATAGTAGCCGATCATGGGAGAGAGGCTATTATATTAAAAATGCATAGGGCCTCTGCAAATATCAGAGCTTCACTCTCTATCTATCAGCTTGTGATTAAAGTCTAACTTGCATTCTCTCATCTAACTGTCATATCGTTGTTAAGGGGCCCTCAGGGATGCGGTGTCATCCCATTATTCGAGATATTTTGTCGCCTTTGAAAGTCTAGGTATCAAGACTTTGTAACACAGATTCATGCTAGTTAAACAATTTCCCTCTAATAAGCTATGCTTACCCAGCCCTGTAAATTAGAATCAGTCATGTTCCCTTGTACCATTATAAAACTTCTAAACTCAATTATTACATTAATTTGCCTAGAACATTATTGCAAACATACTATTTGGGATCACAGTAGAGCAAAAGTCCGGAATAGGCGGTCTACTTTAATTTTATTAATTAGGCAGCTAATTGTCTACATCATTTTAATGACATGGGGCACAAGTACTAGGTAGGCTAATCACATTCAGGATGATAAAAGCAACTTCTCCTTATATTATTGTGTGAAATTAATTAAGGGGCTAAATTGGATTCAAATTTTTAGGGAAAGACTATTTTTTTACAAACAAATAACTATTTATTCATTAAATAATAGCAAAGAAACAAGTGAATGAATAGTCTAAGACTACAATGGGATGCATGAGACATAAAACGGAAAAGAACTCATGAATTCTTCTAGATAGCTAACCCCACGATAATGTAGAGTCTAGCAGCCTTGCTGAATTTGCTACTCCAATGAAAAATAAAAAATTACAACTAAATTATCCGGTTTCACCTGCTACCGCAAAGGGAGAATTGATTTGACCAGCAACCAACAAAGGAGGTTCTATCGAGCAAAAATTGTCCGAATCATCGATTTGACAACCCATTGAAAAGGAGCTCCAATTGAGCGCTATAATTCTCCCAGAGTAAGGCGGTGGTTCAGTAGGAAGGCGAATAACTGAGGGCTCAAAAAACTAGGTTCAACCAGCCTTGCCACCCATGCACAATGAAAATTCACCACCCGATCGGTTACACCAGCGAGAATTACACAACTTCTAGACATTGCAAGGATAAGAACATACATCACACCGACTTGAAGAGAACAAAAATCTTGAGTAAAGAAGAAGTCGGACGTAAATTATACCTCTTCAAGGTAGAAACTAAAAAACAGTGGAAGCATAGTAGAACTTCTTACTTTATTCTCTACGGAAGATGTTCATGATGAATGCCAACATCCCTCTACTGCTGTCGATTGGAGAAAAGTTGGGACGCCTCCTAGGGTTTAGAATCAACTGACTCTCAAACCTGCGAATCTCTTTTTGAGGGAAAGACTATTATACGCTCCTTGAACGAAGAAGCTAACCCTCAAATTCATATCCAATTGTCACCCTATGCTTGCAATCCAGTGGCAAAAATTTTGAGAGCGCAAGGCTAGCTCTATGGAATGCTTTATAATTTGAAATATCATACTTTACTCAATATTATGTTCATGTTCCAAAAAAAGCAGCAGGTGAGCTAAGAAGTAGTGGATTTTATCTTGTGGTAAACAGGAAGTTACCCGTCTGAGTCACTTTTAACACTTGCATTTCATTTATGTCTCATGACTTTTTCTCTTTCGTCTATTAACTTTCATCTTTTCAATTATGTTTTGTAATTTCAGAAATAACCTAGATCTCCCATGGTATATCAATATGACCTTTTTTCCTTTCATCTATTAACTTTCATCTTTAGTTATGATCCAATGGTCTCCAAACTACAAACAGAAAGCAGAGGCATCCATGTGTTTGTGATGTACACTAGAGAGTGGATCTTCCTCTAGCGTTTAAGCAAGTGCTTTCTTGATGGAGTACCTAGGGTGGACGGGGATGATTTCACAGAGTTGAGAAGAGTCCATGTTATGAAGATTAAGGTGATCACACTCACACTAGCAAATGATTATTACTCGAAAATTGAATTACCAAGAAAAAACAATTGATTGAGCAAATCACAAGTTCACGACCAATCACAGATTCAAAGATTCTAAACTTTTAAAAATTAGATGATTGTTTATGCACATATTGACTGCGTTTTAATATTTAGATGATTGTTGATGCTTGAAAATTTTCCTAATGTTGATGACTTTTAACATTTCCGAATTAGGTGAAAATATTTATTGTGTTTCTCTGATTGAATTGTGTCATATGTGGAATTATTGAAACATTACTTGTGCATTTTGACAGATTTAATATCATATTAATGGGGTTGTATGTTTGAAAACAACTTGCTTGTTCATATAAAAAAGAGCTTTTAGTAAAAAAAGACCTCATATCAATGCCAACCTCTTCTTTTGCGGGAAGAAATAGAGACTCATGTTAGTGTTGTTTCCATCATGGGGATGCCTAATGGGGATGTCTATTGTATTACATATTCTTACACATGGGTCCCATTTTTTATCTCACAAATTTTATGTATAGGACCTACATATCTTCATATTCATTTTGATTTTCACTTTTTATATCACTTCAATTCTAACTCACTTTTTATTCATTTTTGCTCCTCGATTCCCGTGTAAAGTTTATTTGTGGACATTGTCATAGACATTGTCTACAATTTACCTCTATCTCTTTCTTTCATTTCATTTTTCATACACACCACTTTCTCTATATTAAATTAAAATAAGGTAGATTCTATGGTACCCATAAAGTATCATACATTTGTCCACATGGACCAATCAAAATGTAGCAGTTGAAATATTTAAATCTAAATTAAAAATGATAAAGTAATGTGATCCAATCAAATGAATGATAGGTACAGTATCCCATTTTTTAAAAAGGTACCGGAGTTGTCACCTTAAAATAATCATCCTATTTCTATATCTCCTATGTCACGTATCTCCTATGCCACGTAGGATAGACTTTACTCGAATCCATTACTCGGGAGATGCTCTAAGTTTTTCACCTCCTAACAGTTCCTATCTACCCTTTTAGTAGTCAATTACATTCAGAAGTAAGTAGCTCCGTTGAAATTCTCTGTCAGGGTTCAAACAGATATGCCTTTGTATGAGATTCTCAAGAAAACATGTTATAATTTGTGTAATCTATAGCAGAACATACTTTGGTAGTGATAATATAACTAAAAATCATTCATTTCTAGACTCAAATATATCCCTTCTTTTTTTTATTAGTGTGGGATGATACTTGAATCTCTTTAATTTTTTACATCTTCGTTGTTGTAGCTAATAAACCACTCGGATTAGTTAACTCTACTATTTTTTAAAAAACAAAGAAGCTAAGGGTGAGCTTTGATATAAACACGATTACATGATTATCATGTGTTTAAAGTAAGTGTTTGTTGGGCACCACGATATATTGACTGGGATTAAAGTTGCACTTAGTTATTAATGTATTTTAATAGTTTGGTGAGCCACGATAATTATCTTTTTTTGTTGCAGGTGTATTGTGTTGGGAATAACAGGATCGTGCTAATATGAGAGAAAAAACACTTCTATTACTTTCAAGAATAGAAAGAAGAGACATACAAGCTCTAATTAAAAACTCTCAAAACAACACCTCACATATCTCTCAAGGATATTCACAACTCTTCTTGGTTGTGCTATGATGATCTATTCTAATTTACTTGATGATAGAAAGACTCTCCAAGCTCTCTATTTATAGCACCAAAACTAGGTACTATGAAGGTGGGAGGAAGGTGGGATTAAACATGAGGAAACTTTGAGGAAGCTCCCTTTGTCATTCTTGCACATGGATGAAGCTTCATGGTTGTTGCTTGCACATGGAGGAAGCTTCATGGTTGTTGCAATTGGATTCTTCAATTTTCTTGTACTTGGATATCTCCTGGAAATTGAATTCTTCAATTCTCCCCTTCCAGGCATATTCAAAACAAGCATCCCGACTATGTCTCTGCATAGCTCTAGCTTATCTCGTGTCACCACCTTTGTCAGCATGTCTGATGGATTCTCCTTTGTATTGATCTTCACTAGTCTCAACAGTTGTTGATCAATCGTCTCCCGTATCCAATGATACCGAATATCAATATGCTTTGTACGAGAATGGTACATAGAGTTCTTGCTCAAGTCTAGAGCACTCTGACTGTCACAATGTACCTGGTACTCTTTCTGGTGGATCCCAAGTTCTTGGAGAAAGCGCTTTAGCCACAACATTTCCTTACCTGCTTCAGCGGCAGCAATGTATTCTGCTTCTATTGTAGATAAAGCGACACACTTCTGCAATCTTGATTGCCAAGAAACAGCTCCCCCTGCAAAAGTGTAGATATATCCTGTAGTAGACTTTCTACTATCAATATCTCCGGCCATATCAGCATCTGTGTAGCCTTCCAAGTTTGGATCAGCTCCTCCGTAACAAAGACATAACTTCGTGGTACCTTTCAAGTATCTGAGAATCCATTTGACTGCCTCCCAATGCTCCTTCCCAGGGTTAGAGAGAAAACGACTTACTGTACCCACTGCTTGTGCGATGTCTGGCCTTGTGCATACCATGGCGTACATCAAACTCCCAACTGCCGAAGAATATGGAACTGCTAACATCTCCCCGATCTCTTCCTTGGATGTAGGGCATGTTCTTTTGCTCAACTTGAAGTGATTCGCAAGTGGAACACTAACTGGTTTGGCATCATTCATGTTGAATCTCTCAAGTACTCGTTCAATGTACTTCTCTTGAGAAAGCCATAACTTGCGATTCTTCCTGTCTCGAGTGATCTGCATCCCAAGAATCTGTTGAGCCGGTCCTAAGTCTTTCATATCAAAAGACTTAGAGAGTTCTTTCTTCAGCTGGTTTATCATCACTGCATCTGTCCCAACGATCAACATGTCGTCTACATATAGTAGAAGAGCAATGAAAGTACCGTCTGGGAGTTTCTTGATGTATACACACTCATCTGTAGTAGTCTTCTTGTAGCCTTGACTATTCATGCATGAGTCAAACTTCTTATTCCACTGCCTTGGTGCCTGCTTCAAGCCATACAAACTTTTAGATAACTTACACACAAAGTTATCATTTGAGCTCTCAAAACCTTCCGGCTGCTGCATATAGATTTCTTCTTTCAAATCTCCGTGAAGAAATGCTGTCTTCACATCCATCTGTTCAAGCTCCAAGTTCATACTTGCTGCCAAGCCAAGTATAACTCGGATTGAGGTCATCTTGACAACTGGTGCAAAGATCTCATCAAAGTCAATTCCCTTCTTCTGTTGGAATCCTTTGACAACCAACCGAGCTTTGTGTTTCACCACTTGTCCGCTTGCATCCTTCTTCAGCTTGAACACCCACTTGTTCCTCAGTGCCTTCTTCCATTTAGGAAGTTCTACAATATCATAAGTTTGATTTTTCTGCAGAGATTCTAACTCATCCTGCATTGCTATTAGCCATTTTTCTTTATCCTTATGAGACATAGCTTCTTGAAAACTCTCCGGTTCTCCATCTTCAGTTAACAAAAGATATTCAGATGATGTGTACCTTTTCGATGGTATATGGCCTCGTTCAGATCTACGAACAGTTGGAACCATCTCAGAAGAGCTACCATCATCTGTGCCTGGCGAGGTGGGTTGTGACTCCCCTTGCTCTGTACTCTCTTCTGTCTCCTCATCCTCTTCTGCTTCTGAGTTGTTTTCATGCACTTCGTCATTGTTTCTCAAGAACAATTCAGGTGCTTCATTTGAAACTTGAACACCTCATTTGACTTCCGAGACATTGTGGATTTTTCAATGTCTTCTATTGTCAAATCTTCATGGAACACAACGTCCCTGCTTCTGAACACCTTTTTCTCCTTAGGATCCCATAACCTGTATCCAAACTCTTCATTTCCATAGCCAACGAAAATGCATGGGATAGTTCTTGCATCGAGCTTCTGTCTGAGCTCTTTGGATACATGTGCATATGATGAACAACCAAAAACTCTAAGATGTGAGTATGTAGGATCCTTACCTGTCCATAGCCTCTCTGGAACTTCAAAGTTCAGTGGTACTGAAGGTGATCGGTTGATAAGATAGCATGCGGTGTTGACTGCTTCTCCCCAAAATGACTTTGGAAGTTTAGCCACATTTAGCATGCTCCGGACACGCTCCATGATAGTCCGGTTCATTCTTTCAGCAACACCGTTGTGTTGAGGGGTGCGTGGTACTGACTTCTCATGTCGAATGCCATATTCTCTGCAATATGCATCGAACGCCTTGGATGTATATTCGCCTCCATTATCAGATCGGAGGCATTTCAACTTCTTTCCTGTTTCACGTTCCACCAAGACGTGAAATGTCTTGAAGCTCTCAAAGACCCGATCCTTCGTCGTCAGGAAATACACCCACACTTTCCGAGAAGCATCATCGATAAAAGTCAGAAAATATCTGCTTCCACCGATTGATTCTACCTCGAAAGGACCACAGACATCGGAGTGTACCAAACTTAACAACTCTGTTCTTTTAGTTGAAGTAGAACTAAATGATACTCTATGTTGCTTACCAAATAGACAATGACTGCAAGGACCCGGTGCAGAATTCTTGTCAATGTTGATAAGGTTCTTCTTCATCAAGGTAGTCAACCCTTTCTCACCGATGTGGCCGAGCCTCAGGTGCCACAGATTCTGAGAAGTCTCCTCTGCAATGTTGAGGCTATCCATACAAATCCTCAAATGGGTTTTGTACAATGTGCCACAAACATGTCCTCGAGCGATTGTCAAAACGCCCTTTGTCATTTTCCAGGTGCCCCTGTTAAAGTGGTTGTCATACCCCTGTTCGTCAAAACATACCACAGACAGGAGATTGAGCCGATGGTCTGGGACATGTCTGACATCCTTCAAAGTGATTGTGCTCCCAGTACTCGTCTTTATTTGTACATCACCAATTCCAGCTATTCCAGAGGAACTGGAATTGCCTATCTTTACTGCTCCAAAGTCTCCAGCTTTGTAAGTTGTGAAGTAGTACCTGTGGGGAGTAACATGGTAGGATGCTGCAGTATCTACCACCCATTCAGTGTCCTCTCTTGAGACGTGCAGGCATGTTTATCATTGCTAGTACAATACGCCACATCACCTGAGATTGTGATGAGCGCTTCACCACCCTTGTTCTTCGCTTGAGAATTGCTCTTGCCTCGCTCCTCTAGCAATTTGTAGCAATTCTTCTTCATGTGACCCTCTATACCGCAATGGTGGCAGGTATAAGAAGGTTTCCGGCCATCTGATGATCTCCCCCGACTTTTTCCTCTGCTTTGCCACTTTCCTCTACTGTTTCTTTGTTGCTTTCCTTGTGATCTTCCTCGATTCTCCGTCACAAGAGCATGAGTCTGATCTGTGCTCATGTCTTTCCTCCTTGCCTCCTCATTGAACAATGCATCCTTGACCACAGACATGGTAAGTTTGCCATCTGGGGCTGAGTTGCTGAGAGTAACAACTAGTGTCTCCCAACTATCAGGAAGGGAACTAAGAAGTAGTAGAGATTGCATTTCATCTCCAAGTGGCATTTCTACACAAGATAGTTGATTTACCAGACTCTGAAACTGACTAGTATGTTCGGCAACAGAAGTTCCACTTCTGAGCTTCATATTGACAAGGCGCCTCATCAGTAGGGCCTTATTCCTGGCAGTCTTGGCCTAGTACATATCTTCTAGCTTCTTCCAAAGGACATAAGCGTCAGTTTCTTGTGCAACGTGGTGGAAGACACTATGATCAATCCATTGACGGATTTGACCAATAGTTTTTCTATTTATTTTCTTCCACTCTATTGATTTGGGTGGGTCAGGATTAATACCTTTTATCTCTATTGGATCAAAAAGGTCTTTACAGCTAAGGAAATCTTCCATCCGAGGTTTCCATAGCGTGTAGTTGGTAGTCGTGAGCATAATCATAGCTCCGGAAGATGAAGTTGACTCGTCAAAGGTCATTTTCACCTTCTAAATAATTTTAATATTCTGTTTGAGAACAATCGGAGCAGAATTTTGAAAAACGGGCAGCACCGTTGCGTCCGGAACGGCCAAAAATGGTGGGTAGACACTTTCGGGGTCAAAATACAATTTTCGAAAAATTATAGGTGGAAATTATAATTTTCCAAAAATTGAGAAACCTAACTGCAATTTTTCAAAATTTAAAAACTGACCGGTGACGTGGCAGATGACGTGGCAGATGACGTGGCGCTAACTGGGCGTTGATGTGGCAGCTGACTGGGCGCTGGTGGAAGATGGCAGTGAGCTGATGATGTGGCGGATGTGCACTCGTGGCGCTGATATGTCGCTGACACAGCTCTGACTGACTGATGACGTCAGCGATGACGTCAGCTGTCTTCAACCTCTGGCCTGCGTGCAGAATGACGTCAGGGATGACGTCAGCGAGCTCCTCACCACCGGCGCGTAGGCGGCGCGTGTGGTGGCTTCCGGTGGCCTAAAAATTATCAAAAATACCAGTTTTTCTCGTCTCGACGAGACGAATCTAACGGTGTATTCAGATTGCAATTCCGAGCAAAACTGAAAAACACGAATTTTCAGACAGTAGAATTTTATCCGAAAATTCTGGGGAAAAAATACCAAAAGCTCAACCTGGCTCTGATACCACTTGTTGGGAATAACAGGATCGTGCTAATATGAGAGAAAAGACACTTCTATTACTTTCAAGAATAGAAAGAAGAGACATACAAGCTCTAATTAAAAACTCTCAAAACAACACCTCACATCTCTCAAGGATATTCACAACTCTTCTTTGTTGTGCTATGATGATCTATTCTAATTTACTTGATGATAGAAAGACTCTCCAAGCTCTCTATTTATAGCACCAAAACTAGGTACTATGAAGGTGGGAGGAAGGTGGGATTAAACATGAGGAAACTTTGAGGAAGCTCCCTTTGTCATTCTTGCACATGGATGAAGCTTCATGGTTGTTGCTTGCACATGGAGGAAGCTTCATGATTGTTGCAATTGAATTCTTCATATTGCTCAAATTTCATACCCGAAGATAAAGTTCATATTTGAGATGTTGAAGGTGATTGGTGATGCCATAAGCCATTAACACTTTTTTTGCCTTTTCGTAATGTTCCTTTTTCAAATTGATTGATATACTTTTGTTCATCATAGAAGCCATTTGAACCCCCACTAGTCTTAGCCTGGATCAGATAATGCTATTTGAGAAGAGCGGAAAGATCTACTCTACAACGGCGATGTGACGGTGATTTGTCATCAAGAAAGGAGAAGAAAAAATAGAATAAAGGTATGGTCGTTTGCTGTTCGTCATTGACCTAAAGAAGGTCGGTGAACCTCGAGCTAGGGACGACAAGATGCAGCAGAGAGGCGAGGCACAGAGAGGCAAACAGGCGGACCGGTGGCTTGGGGCGACAGAGAGGCGAGGCACATAGAGGCCGACAGATGGACTAGCTCAATGGTGCGGCAGAGATAATGGTGTCATGGTCGTGCGTAGAGAGATGGCGCATCGACACTGCAGAGATGAAGGAAGATCGACAAGGCGCCATGGCCAGTGGCTTGTGGTTGCGGAGAGGAAGGCATCATGGGCGCCGTGCAAAGAGAAAGAGTCATGGTCGTTCAAGGAGAGAAGGCGTCATGGCTTATGGGCTGGGGGACAGAAAGATATTTTAAATGATCAAATTTTTTCCAAATGTAAAATGGTCATATTTTTGTCTATACAAACTCCATAAGTAATATTTTTTCCGTTCTTTAGCCGCT
This sequence comes from Cuscuta europaea, assembly GCA_945859875.1. Taxonomy (NCBI): domain Eukaryota; kingdom Viridiplantae; phylum Streptophyta; class Magnoliopsida; order Solanales; family Convolvulaceae; genus Cuscuta; species Cuscuta europaea. The sequence continues at coordinate 3,048,252 of CAMAPE010000061.1, forward strand.
TTGTCCGAGTAAACTACAAACATCACGTCATGGCGGATACGTATACTAGTGTGTGTCTTGAAACTGGAGTATATAAGATGGTATTGATGCATAGTTCATAATATATAAAGCTACACCTTATTAATCAGTTAAGGTACGAATTATATATTTTCTTATGGTGCACCTTAACAGGATAAATTGTGTATAAATTTCATAATGCTTGAGCAAGTATGTCGTGCATACTCTTGCCGAGGATTGAGGCCGGAATTGATTTGCATATACTCACGAAATGGTGATATATCATATAATCAACCGAAAACATCGTGATGGAGGCGAACAAACCCCAGAGGCGTGCGGTGCCCGACTTGCCTTTCCTTCTTCCGATTTATCAATGACAAAGAGATCAATGACAAAGAGGACATGTTCTGGGTTCTGTGTTATGTTCTCAGGATTCTGGCGCAATACATGCACGTGCTATTTAGGAATGTCTTCTTCAATGTCTTTCATTGTTTAGACTACCTTCTCCATCTGATTTAGTCTGACTGGGTTCCTCTGCTATGGCTATGGTTTTGCTGCGTTTTCGGTGTAGACGTTTGTGTTGATTGTTAGTGCTACTAAGTTTGATTTTTTCCAGATTTAATTTGTGACTGTTTTTGTTCATTGCTTTCTAATGGAGAATATATCTCTTGCTTATGGGAGGATGTCTATTGAGGAAGAGAAAAATAGTGGATTGATATTTGAATCTCACGCCTTGGATGTTGGCGGTGGAGAAGGGGGGAGTCCACGTTTTTTCTGTTCTGGTTAGGGTTGTCACAGATAAATCTGCCTGACCTATCTCTTTCCATGAGATGATGACAATGATATAGCGTCCTAGAAGAGGAGTGAGCATAGAACAAATATGGGATATTCGTTTTCTGGTCCATTTTATCATGAGAGTGACATATTTCGAGTACTTCAAGATGGTATGTCATATTTTGATCAGAATTTAGTACTCCCTTTGTCCCGCAAAATAGTTCCCGGTTTCCTTTTTGGGTCGTCCCAAAAAATAGTTCCCTTTTCTAGTTTCGGAAAGTTTTGTGTGGCTACCATTTTTTTGTGTGGCTACCACTCATTTACTTTTTTCTTACTCAATCGCAACCATGCATTTCCACTTTATTTCCACTATCTTAAACTCTGATACAAATCCTAGTGGAAATTATTTTATGGGATGAAGGGAATAGTTAATAAGAGGGTTGAAACGGCTGATATACTTCTAGAGGTGGAGTTGGATCATGCTAAGTTCTAGGTTTAGATCCAATCTGCCTCTTAGGTTTCATGACCAAAAGAGTGGCGACATGCATTGGCCGATAAATAGATGTCCGAAGTATAGGGTATAAGTACGGATATCGTCTCACATTGACGGAAAAATTAAGGAATTAAGTGTTGAATACTTTCAACGATTAAAATAAAATAAGTACATAAATAAATGCGATGTGCGAGATTTGACTTTCTGAAGTAAAGGGGTCTTTCTAATTAATGACAGAAGGGAAACACAAATTGATTCTGCGAACAATCAGATTTCGGGGCTGATCAAGTTTAATCACATGAAAATTATTTAATTGAGCAACGCATGTCAATAGTAAGTTCTTACCGCTCTCGCGGCAGAGAGTGCTATCATTTAAATAACCAGGTAGATATCTGATAAGTGCGTATCAACACGCATTTGATGCATGTTGGGGTAGTATTTTGATAGTTTTCCTAGCTTTAAGGCATCATAAGTGTCAATTTTAGCTCAAGTCACGTTAGTCGGGTGTTGGATCGAGCTTTGGTTTTTTTAGAGTTGAAATCAGGTCTTTTAGGACCCGGTATCGGCGCTTGAGAAGTGAACAGGACGAGTTAAGAAGTGTTCGAGAGTGAATTCAGAGCTTTGGAGGTCACCGGGAAGTTCACAATGAAGGTTTGATAACAAAAGAGCTCTAGGATTGGCTACGGGATCAAAAGAAGACAAATAGAGCTTGAAAACGACGTTCAGAATGACCTTATGTCAATCGTTCAAGCATATCTCTTTGTCGAAACATCGAAAGAACACGATTCAAGTTGCATATGAAAGCCAACTTCAAGGGTTACAAACCATATGAATACACTATTGCGAGAATAGGAGAGGTAGAAGGTGAAAACAGACGATGAAGTCAGATGATCCGTGTTGCGATTTCAGAATGAGACCTTCCACCGTTATATTCATATCTCTTGATTGGATGATTCACGTTCAATTCGGAAACATGTGGTGGATAGAGGACTTCATTATCTACAACTTTCATGAAGGAAGTTTTGTCAAAATCGGATTAGAGAAACGGAGCAAAACAGGACTATGAAAACGGTGAAAAACCTTGTCCTAGTTCGACCAGAACTCGAATTTCTTCACTTTTTCTATAAATAAGTCCTTCCTAACCCTATTTTGGGGGGAGCTTAGAGTGAGTGCCTAGCACGAAATTTAGAGAGCTTTTGAGCCATGTTCATCAATCTTTTGGGATTCTTTGTAAGTTCCATCTTTTTAATTAATGACAATTAATTCTATTCAGCCCAATTCTGTTGATTCTTCAATTATGAATTGTGAGTAGCTTAATTAGGGATTTGGGATTGATAAAGGGGTTAATCATGATGTATGGCTAGATTTTTGATGGATTAATTGCATGAATGCCGTTTAATTTGTGTTTGAATAATTTAACTGATATCTCTTATAACCTAGAATGCGCGCTAGAATTACAATTGCTTGTAAAATAAGTTAAGAGAGATCTAATTTATTCTAGGACACATTCACACACAATTAATCGCTCGCTAAGAGATTAGTAGTGATTAAGGAGTCGTAAGCTCGCTCGCCTTGGCAATAATATAGGATCCTGTCGCATGAGAGATCAGCCTGGTCCCCTAAATTATTGTACTCTACGCCGTGAGAGCGGTAAGAACTTAGTAATGACTAGCTAGACTCAATTAAATTAATTTCATGTAATTAAGACCTGATCTGCCAGAAATCTGGTTACCCTGGAATCAATCCATATTCCCTTCATCGTTATTTAGAAAGAACCCCTTAGCTTTAGTATTCGTTTAATTGCAAGTTAATTTTCCAATCAATCAAATCTCGCACAATTTATTTTATTTTATTTGTTTTTAATCGCTGAATTTAATTAATTCTTAATTCCCTTTTGTCTATCCCTTGGAGACGATACTCGTACTTACACCACTATTCTACGATCTATTTTAAGTGCGAGAAAACTCACATCAATCTCTCATTCGACGAGTTTCCAAATTATTGCCAAAACTAGTGGTCAATCTCGGTTACAAAAGATAACAATTAAATTATACAAACAGAAATTAAACGATAATCATGCAATTAAATCATCAAGAATGAAACTCTACAAAAAATATAATATCTCTTCATCAATCCCTAATCTCTAATTAAAATTACTCACAATTCATAATTGAAAGATCAACATAATTGAGAAGGAAAGAATGAAATGTCATTAATTAAAAAGATAGAACTCACAAACAATCTCAGAATCTTGATAATTCAAGACTTAAAACCAGAAGAAAATCCGTCCTAGTGTTTTTGTCTATAATCTCATAATGAAAACCGTATGAAAAAAGACTAAATATATAGAACACAGCTAAAATTAGCCGAAATTGGGTCGCACATGGTTGCGCGCACGGTGTGCGGCCGACCGTACGGACCTCCAAAGAATTTACGTAATATTCCTCGGCATGGCATGTGGTGCATGTTCGTACGCCGTGCGGACCTTCTAGATATTTTAGCTCTTCACGCACGGCTTGCGCACTTCTCCTCCACGATTTCCATTCTCTGCCTCATCCGCACGGCATGCGAAGATCCCGCGCACGGCGTACGGGCCTTATTTATCGACTTCTTGTCCATTTTTCTCCTCCTTTAACCCGTGTTTGCTCATGTGCTTGATCCTTTACCTTTTTCTTCTTCAAATTCTTCTTCTTCACGTGTCGCGACTCTTTTTGTGCTTCGCAATCACTCTCGAAAGTGTCTCCAACTCTAAAATCAACTTATCCAACACTGATGACAAGATCTATTTTTATGATTTAATTTAAAGCTCTAAAAACATCAAATGCAAAACACAATGCCGGTAAACCATGACTTTGAGTTAAATTAGCATTTTGTGTCTCATTTTATTCAGAGAAAATGAATAAAACTAATCCCAACACGCATAAAATGCATGTTCGAATACGGATTTATCAACTTCCCCACACTTAAGACTTTGCTTGTCCTCAAGTGCACTAAACCTTGAGCCACACCAAATCTTCACATTAAATCAAATAACACTAGCATGCATAGGTTGTCACGAGCGCATTCACATAAAAATTAGGTTAAGTCCAGTAAAATCTATCCTAAACAACTTCCTTGTGCTCAGACTAAGGTGAATGAAAAAAATAAATGCAGAATTCATGAACTCAACGCAGCACACACGATTAACCTTATTCCTAATCAGAAGGACTTGTAAAGGTGATGGTGGATGTTAAACAAGCCTCATTTGAAATGAAGGAACAACCTGACAAAGTTCAATGTTTTCGAGAGTTCAATAATTCACAACTTGACTAGTTACGTATATATTAGTTTATGGGATGGAATTTTCCCTCAAATAATTGTAGCAATTTTATTACTATATATTATATAAAGATAAAGATTTGATGATTAATTTGTTGATAATTATTTCCTAAAATAGAAATGAGAATCTTTAGTGGGGTGATGTGTGTTTTCTCGCACTTTAAAAAAAGATGTAGTAATATAGGTATTTAGTACGAGTATCGTCTCCACGGGGACGGAAAAATGGAATCACAAATTAACTAAATTCAGCGATTAAAATAAATAAATAAAATGCAATTGTGCAAGATTTGGGTTTTTGGAAAATTAAAATGCGAATAAACGATTAAATAAATGGGTTCTTTCTAATTAATGGCAGAAGGGAACATGTATTGATTCCGGGATAATCAGATTTCGGGACTGATCAGGCTTAATCACATGAAAATTATTTAATTGAGCAACGCTAGTCAATAATAAGTTCTTACCGCTCTCGTGGCGTAGAGTACAATAATTGATGGAACCAGACTGATCTCTCATGCGACAAATATCTAAATTATTACCAAAATGAGCGAGCATACGGCTCCCTAACTGATATGCACTAATTAGTAGTGCATAAATGTATATTTTTATGATTGATTTGTGTGTATTGTTTACCATTTTATTTAGTTTGTAAACATTTGTGTGAATTTAGTTGTAATTGTATTTTAACATTCATTTAATAGTTGTAAAGTAGAATTAGGAATTATGGTGTTGAAAAGGAGGACTTTGAAGTGAAGAAAAAGGAGATTGGACTATCCAGGAGCTGAAACCCGACCGGGTAGAAGACTTCACCCGGTCGGGTCTAATTCAACAACCGAAAGTGCCTGGAAAGTGCACTCACCCGGTCGGGTCCCCTACCCCACCCGGTCGGGTCTGACTTGACCCGGGACACTTTAACATGCTGAAGATCACCAGAACGTGGAGGATATTTGATTTTGACATGCACCCGGTCGGGTGGCCACTTTACCCGTTCGGGTACCCGGCCAAAGGTGTTGTAAAACACCTATAAATAGCCCCATTTTCCTTCACTTTTAGGCATCCCTTCTTCCATACTCTTTAGCTCAGTTTAGAATAGCATTTCTTTATATTTTTCTAGCTATGTTTAGTCTCCAAATGAGGATCTAAACTTCCATTCTTGGTTTTGCTCTTGAAGCTTGTTGATTATTAAAGTTGTGAGTTATTTTCTTAACTTCTTCTCTTGATTATTAATTCTTCCCTTGATCTCATTCTATATTAATGTTGGAGGGTTGCTAAGTGACGATTAGTTAACGTTCCGACATTAATTACTACTAGAAACAATCAACGAACCAATGGTTAATCGTTGGTGGTTTCATAAGTAAGTAACTTCGGTTTATTAATGCACGGTCGTGGTTAATAAACTTAAGAGGGATCAATTTTGTTGGTTAAACCGAAACCGTTGTGTTAAGGTTATCAATCTCAATTGATTTCATCAAGGAGTTAAAAAGATTGAATGCTACTATTATATCGGTATACGACGTTGTTCTATATTTGATTAATAGTAAGGGTTATTAATGAACGGTCGATGTTAATGACTACCCTCGATGAATTGGAGATACTCCTTGATTGAGTATTCGAGAGGGGATAAGTTATAGATATAACAAGGATCAACTAAAATATATCAACAAGTGGAAAGTAGCAAAGCCAAGTCCCTTTTATTCTTGAATTAAACACATATAGGTTGTTCATCTTAGTTTCTTAATTGAATTAAATCACTCAAAACCAAAACCCCCCATTTTAATTACTACTTTCATAAAAAGAGAATCATTCCTTTCCCTGTGGATACGAACTCTACTACGCTATACTACGTATAAGTGTTTAGTATTGAATTTATTTTGACGCACCGTGACAAAGTGCTCGTCACTAACTGTTACTGATCTCTTAACGAATGATGAAGTGTGTGTGAAAGTGTCCTAGAATAAATTAGATATCTCTTAATTTATTCTATGTGCAATTATAATTCTAGCGGCAGTTTTAGGTTACAAGAGATATCAATTAAATCATTCAAACACAAATTAAGTAATGATTGTTGGGCCGGGTATGCGGTGCCAGCAATCCGCCAGCCTGCCGGTGCAATCGAACCGCGTGGCGCTTCGCTTGTGCTATAAAGGGGGAAGAGCCTGCTACACTATCAGCGATTGCTTTTAGTGTAGCGGTAAGCGCAACGATCCACAAGTGGTATCAGAGCCAAGGTCATGAGTTCGACCCCCAGCAACAGCATGATGCACAGTTGAGGCTGGCAGGTGCTGGGGGGAGATTGTTGCGCCGCGGGTATGCGGTGCCAGCAATCTGCCAGCCTGCCGGTGCAATCGAACCGCGTGGCGCTTCGCTTGTGCTATAAAGGGGGAAGAGCGTGCTACACTATCAGCGATTGCTTTTAGTGTAGCGGTAAGCGCAACGATCCACAATGATCATGCAATTAATCCATCAAGCAATTAACCCTAGATCATGATTAACGCCTTCATCAATCCCAGATCCCTAATTAAAATTACTAACAATTCACAATTGAGCAATCAACAGATTTGGGATGAAAATAATTAATTATCATTAATTAAAAATGTGGAACTTACAAATAATCCCATGGTCTTGAATAAGAAAGCGGAAAAGTAATGGAAAATTCGTTCTAGGCCTCTCTCTAAGCTCTATAACCCCAAAACAGGGGTTTTGCAGACTGTATAAAGAGAAAACAGATGAGTCAGGGCCGAAACAAGACTGCAGAGGGGCAGGCACGACGCCCACGCATGGCGTTCTTGACGTCCGTACCTCGAGAGCACAAGTCGCATAAAACTGTCGGGCACGGCATGCCTAGCCTCCAGTAGACTCATTGTTATTTTCATCTTCCGGGCGCAGCGTGCCTGGCTGCGCGCACGTTTTGCCTAACGTCACTTCCGAAATTGACTATGCTACCTTCACCAAAGTTGTAGATAATAAGTCTTCTATCCACCACAACTTGCAAAACTGGATTTGAATAATCCAATAAAAAGATATAAATAAAATGGTGGAAGGTTGCATCCTGAAATCTCAAAAGCGATTATTTGGCTTCCTCGTCTGTTTTCACCTTGATCCTCTCACATTCTCGTCTTGGTGTCTTTAAATGAATTGTAGCACTTAAAGTTAGATTTCATATGGAACTTGAATCGTGTTCTTGTGATGTTTCTACAAAAAGATATGCCTAAATATATGACAGACTTCATCCTGATCGCCGTGTTCAAGCTCTATTCGTCTTCTTTTGATCCCGTTGTCAATCATTGAGCTTTTTTCTCTTTAAAGTCACTTCATTAATGATTCGTGGACCTTCAAAAACTCTCAAATGTGTCTCTAATCCTCCTGATTACTTCTCAAATGCCGGTGTCGGGCTAAGTTCCTGGATTTTGACTCTAAAAATACCAAACATACACCAAAACCCGGTAAATCATGATTTGAGCTAATTATGAGCCTTGTGACACATTTAAGCTATGAAAACTTTCAAAAACTGATCTCAACATGCATCAAATGTGTTGAAATACGGACTTATCAAATTTTCCCACACTTAAGGTTTTGCTTGTCATCAAGCAAACTGAACTTCGGGACATACGATAATCACCACACAACATTCATAACCATCAGCATGCACATGTAGCTAAAGGTGTATTTACAGAAAAGACACACTAAATGAAGTAAATTCTTCCCTAAACTACCTCTTTATACTCTGGCTAAAATTAGTGATAAAAATAATCACAACATCCTTGAAGTATAAAGCAGCACACACCATTAATCTTGTTCCTGATCAGAAGGACTTGTGAAGGTGATGATGAAAAAATCCCTTTCTTTGAGAATTTGGAACAACCTGACAGCGACTCAATGTATTCGGGAGTTTCGGGATTGTTCTTAGGATCAAGAAATTCAGAAAGACACTAAATAGGAATTATCACTCATCTCTATGCAAGGAGTAGACATGGTATACAACTAAGTTAAACTGTCGCAGCACATTGGTGATTTGACGTATACTTGAGGTCAGTGGAGGAGCTAGGGGGGGGGGGCAAGGGGGGGCAAGCGCCCCCGCTCCGACTAATTTTTTTTACTAGTATTACTTATAATATGTTTCTTGCTCCGGTTTCTTTTTTAATTTTAAAAACAATAAGTACAACTTAAGGTTATTTTAAGATGAAGTGTTCAAATAAATAAAAAAGTATTTTCAGAAAAAGTAAAAACAAATGAAATATAGAATAAAAGGGGATTAATGAGTCAATGAGACAAATGAGCATCTAGTCTAAGGCTAAGTAAAAAACGGGCATAAGTAGAAAAATGAAAAAAAAAACAATTCTAAAGCCCAAGCCACCTAGACAATCCTAAAGCCTAAGCCCAAAAATGAAAAAAATAACAATTCAAAACGTAATCACTAAAGTCTAAAGCCATTAAGTGGGTTAAACATTCAAAGCTTCATTAACAAAAGACCTAGGCAGTCGGCAGTCCCTTCCCACTCCGCCAAAAAAAATGAATCGAGCAGTTGAGAACGCAGGCAGACAGTGAACGTGAGAACTGAGAAGCAGCATCGCCCGCTCCCTCTCCGGCTTTACTCCCCAACAGAAATCTACCTTCCTTCTCCAGTTAGTTCTCACTTCTCCCCATTTGTTCTCAGATTCTGCAATTTTCAAGTAAGTTTCTCATCTGCCAATTTATGCCCATATTAATTATTTGCTCTCATCCCTAACGAAAAGTCAGAAATTATTTGTGTGAATCCTCAAATCTCAGTTCTAGATGCAATTTAATGCTATTTGTATAAGGAACATTTTTAATTCATACTTATTTTTGTTATATTTAGGAGTATGAGTTTGGATAAATTTGTAATTAAGACTAAGAGGTCTTTGATTGGAGGTGTTAGTTCTTCAATTGTTCCTAATCAGTCTATCTCTAGTGTTGAAAATGCCACTGCGTCAAATGAAAATACTGCTAAAGATGAGAGGAATGAGAGGGACAAGAGAGCCCGAACAGAAAGTACACATGAATGGGATATTATTATTGATCCATTTTTACGAAAACCAATTAATGAATATGCGTCGGGGATTAGGGATGATGTGATGAGAGCATATGTTGTTAAAGGTGCTTGTCAACCAGCATCTCATAAGTTTCCATGAACTGAATTTGGTAAGACATTAAGGAGCTTTCGAGGAGAGTGGTTTAAAACTTGGGAATGGTTGGAATATAGTATTTCTAAAGATGCCGCTTTCTGTTTTTGGTGTTACCTTTTTCATGGGCATGAAGGAAAGAGATTTGGTGATGATGTGTTTGTGAGGATCGGATTCCGTAATTGGAAGAAAGCTCCTGAAAAATTTAGAGATTTGCCTAGGTTGCAGAAGTAAATCAAGTAGTATGTAATGAACTATAATTTTTTGTTAAATTATTACGCTATTGTTGTTCTTATTATATTTTGGACACGAACTTCAAAATTTTTAGTCTTTGGTTTGCCCCTCCTTGGACAAACCTCTGGCTCCGCCACTGCTTGAGGTACGTGAAGGACTAATACTAGATTCGCAAAAGCCTTCAAATTCAATTAATTTTCTTGTCTATTTGCATGAAAACATCAATTCTTTCAAAAGATCCCCAAGTCTCATTTTATTGTGCAAAACACTTATGCTTTTTGACTGTGTCTCACATTCTCTTTTTTGCAAGATAAGAGGTCTAGCGATATTAATTAATTATTTTTTTCGTTTTTCAAATTTTTACTAGACATGACCCCATTCAAATCTCGGCCTCACCAAGGAAAATTTAGCAATTTAAGTTCATTAAACAGGTGAATCCATGCCTACAATGCAATCTTCAAACATATCAAGTTCCTAAAAAGTGACTGCTCTTACCCCATTTGGGGCATTAAAACAGTGCCAAAATTGACTCCTACAAAACTCCCTAAACTTAGCAAATTAATCTCCTAGCACCCTAAACATCATGAAACTGTCAGAATTATTCACGGGTAGGAACACAGGCCATTTGACAATAGAGTTCAATTTATGGGTAAAAGAACAGAAAGGTCAGACTCAAATTGGCTTCCTAAATGACTTATTCGGGTGGGATGGAAAATCGTGTATCAAATGGGTAACTAATGCCTTCTTCATCTCAGTAACCAAATAAATGTGTAAGCAATTTAAGCCTAAAAACTTCAAAAATATGTAAAAAGCACAGTCACAACCTAGCCAGCTCACAAGAAAAAGTTTAAAGAAATATTTTACAAAAAATTTTGACATGTCTTTTCTACAAATATACAATTAACACATGTGCATGCTAACACTAATAATCTCACGTAATAACTACTGCCCGAAAGACCAATTCACTCTTCCACACTTAAACATTGGCATCGCCCTCGATGACAAAAAATGCAATATGAACTAGGGGTAAAGAGGAAATGGTCACGTGTCCTCAATTAACTCAAGTCAATAAAAAAACAAGCAAGGAAAGTAGAAACTTCCCTAGGTCTTTGTCTCGGGCACTAGACACATCGGGTCAGCAATTTCAATGGTGTGTCATCTCTTGGGAGAAACTCGGACCTGCAAAAACACAACACAAAACAAAAACACATGGAAACCCCCCAGATTGTTTTTTTTTTTGAGGGGGGCGGGGGGTTATCTGAAAGCAATAAAAAAACAATAACTAAAGTGCAAAAGGAAACCTGGGTTTCCTCTCAAGGAGCACTATTTTTAATGGCGTGTGTCCGACGATACTTCATAGGCTCTCAATAAATAGCAAAGACAGTTATCGTGCACTAATTTTCAAAGATTCCAACTTTCGCTCCACAAACGCCATTAAGTGGCGCAGACCTCTAAATTCTTGAGTCCACGTAGGCAGCATGTGGTCTTCATAAACCTCATCAGCACAGAAGTGAAGAATGAACCTCATATCCTCTTCGAGTGGATGAAAGCATGAGTCAAAACTTTGCTTACTTAAGACATCACTGTAAGCTCAAAAGATGTTTCAAAGAAAAAATCTGGAGCAACACGATGCTCAAACTGCACCATAGAAAAAGTCTTTTTCATCATCACAAATATCATGAAAATTCACAACATCTCCTCTGAACTCTGTATCACTCCCATGTGAGCATCCCAACTCTCGTTAACACCATGCTTATCAATGTCTTCTCGGATGATGTGATCATCATTGATAAAAGGAGTATTATCCTTCAGCGGTGAATCAAAGGGGGATGCACGAGTCAACATTTAAAATTTACACGATGGTTCTTCTTTCAGGGGGAGAGATACTTCTTTATTATGATCAGTTGCCTCAAGGTGCTTCCCATCTATATAGGTGATAGCCTCGATGCATTCACTTGGATTGGTTTCAGTTTCGCTAGGATGGGATCTCTCGGACTCCTCAGATTGGGCTTCTCCAGCTGACTCACCGGGTTATTTAGATTCTGCATTCTGGCTGAAGTGGTATGCATGAATTGTATGACCATCTCTTCTAATTCAGATAACCTCTCTGAAGTTGTTTCCTCCAATTGATTATGTGGCTCATTACTCAACAAGGATGTAGAAATGATTGAAACATTTGTGTTCCTAAATTGTGGAGGAGATGAAGTGAGGTATGCAATATGCCCACAAAAGGAGCAAATGCTATTCTTAAAAAAGTAAGCAGACAATTCCTCAAGAGTTTTAGATTGGAGAAGGTATTCAAGTATAGAGCCTGGCTTTACTCTTACCCAAGGATATTGTGATAATGATAATAATGAGAAGAATCATATTGAAAGGGTTGCTTGGTTGGAGAATATTGATGAGGAGTGTAATAGTGACGAGGAATGTAAGAAGGATACGGCGTATATAGTGAATATTTTGTGGAGATTTGAGGGTAAGGTGTTTCTACATGAATTGAGTGTCCATCTCATGCCTCTTTAAAAAAAAGTATTTTTCCAAGGCCTCTTTAAAAAAAAAGTATTTTTTTTTCACCCAAAAGGTTAGTAAAGAAAAATCATACGGAAAACTAAAGGTAAATCGAACTAAATAAAAACTAGAACGTATCGTTGAAAATAAATAACCCTTAACACCAAAATCATCCCCGACAACGGAGCCAAAAATGGATGTATGTTTTCTCACACTTAAGAAAATGTAGTAATATAGGGATTTAGTACGAGTATCATCTCCACAGGGACGGAAAAAGGGAATCACGAATTAACTAAATTCAGTGATTAAAATAAATAAATAAATAAAATGCAATTCTATGAGATTTTTATTTTTCGAAAATTAAAATGTGAATAAACGATTAAAAAAATGGGTTCTTTCTAATTAATGACAGAAGGGAACATGGATTGATTCCGGGTTAATCAGATTTCGGGGCTGATAAGGCTTAATCACATGAAAATTATTTAATTGAGCAACGTTGCTCAATACTAAGTTCCTACCGCTCTCGCGGCGTAGAGTATAATGATTTAGGGAACCAGGCCGATCTCTTATACAATAATTTGATATAGAAGCATATTTTGAGAATATTATGGAAAAATGGAATTATTTACTTAGAGCTCATTTGATAGCCTTTTTTCAGCTTATCAAGATTACTTGTATTAACTATTTTTTTCACCAAACACGTAACTTTTGGTTTTACGCGTTGAATCGTGTAATAATAAAAAAAGTAAGGTTGGTGTTACTTTTTTATTGTATTGGCAGAAGTACTAGGGATGGACTGGGCCGATTTGGCCCGACTCGGTACCCGGCTCGTTACTGTACGGGGCCAGCCGACCCGGACCGGGACCGAGACTTGGGGCTCGAACCAGAGTACTAGGGGCGGGCTTCGGGCTGTTGAAAAGGTGGACCGGCCCGATCGGTCCGGGCCCTTTTTTTTTGAATTTTTCAATTTTAAGGGTTGCTAGGCGAGTGGGCCATGGTGGTTTGGGGGAGTTAGGGGTAGGAATAAATTAGAAAAACAAATTTTAAAAAAATACCTAGACCAGACCTGTGCCGGCCCAGCCCGGTCCCGGTACAAACCCAGCTAGTACCGGGCCTGCAACCCAAAAATCCAGGCCCCCCAATCTGTATGAATATAGAGGATGAATATGAAAACCACCTATTTCAACAGGGTAGTAGCTCTCGGGTTGTGTGGCAGAAACTTGGTTCAAGTTTCCAGAAATCCGCTGCAACGTTTAAGGAATGGATACAGCTCACGTTCGAATTGAGATCATCTGAATATTTTAAGATCTGATCTGATCTCATCTGAATCTTTCTGATCTTAATGTTTCTGATCTGAATTTTTCTGATCTGATCTGATTTGATCGGAATAAAATAAGAATAAACAATAAGTAATAAGAATAAGACGAACAAAGCAGCTTCTAAGTCTGATTGCAAGTTAGAGTTAGTTGATCCCCCAAATTTCTTTGTAAATCAACTAGCTAATGATGTTATTGATAAAAGATTATTATCAGATACTTTTCCTTAAAAAATCATTTTATAAAACGTTACTTGACTTAACTGATTATTACATTTATGAAGAAGGTGGGCAGTTTCTATGGTAGTTGTATTCTTTTTTATCTGAGAACTGTCGAGGTGTATCATAACGATAAAACTTACTGAATGCTGGCAGTCAACAACAACACTGTGTCTCTGGCTGCACATGAGAAGTTGATACCCATTTGATGGATATGGATACTAACGATCAGCAGCCAAAGCAAGGAAATTGACTGATTTTGCCTTCGGTTGACTGTTGAGCTACGATTTTACCAGGCCGGTACACAAATACCCTGATTGTAGTGGAAAATAGGATTTTAGAAGGAAAAAAACTATGTTCGGTCCTGTGAGTGGTAGGATTTTAATCCAGAAAATTTTTATTTCCAAAAAACAATAGTTTTATGAACTGTTTCAAACAAAATACATTTCCCTATAAAAAACATTGTTGGGTGCCATGGAACCTTATGAACGGTTTTAAAACAAAATACTTTTCCCTATAAAAATCATTGATGGGCGCACTGGACCCTCTGGCCACCACCACTATGTGTATCTTCATCTTCTTCGTATGCCTCGTGTGTTGCCTGCTGCTGCCTCTTGAATTGATCAGGTTTAACAACTTAACCAGATGGCTGTGACTTAATGAGGAGCTGCCTATTATCCAGGTATGTCAAGATAAACTTGAAACCATAAAGTGCCTCAGTTAGGGACAATGTGTACTCTAGCAGCTTCAAACACAGCTGTTTTTATTGATCATTGCAGAAAATATATGTGCATGGTTCTATTTTCCCGAAAAGAAGTCTCACACTCAGTTTTTGTTTGGTTTTAGGCTCTTGTGTGTGATTGTATTCCTGATTGTTTGGTTATGGTCTTTATTTTTGCAGGGAAAAGTGAAATTCGTGAGATGATGATAAAAAAGATTCTTCACTTTCTAATGTTGAGGTAACTATTGTTTGAGTAGTGTTTTCAAAATCAAAATTCATGTTGTGTTGCATTCTTCCCAATTATAAGTAGCACAAAAAGTTTTGTAAGTCCAAGTCCCAAGATTAGGTTTTGGAGGACTAAAGTGCAAGGATATAATTGGCCACAACCTAAAGTGATGACAAAACTTAAGAGTGGATCACAAGGTATGCATTCTCAAATTACAATTTTTATTGTTTTCTGTCATAGTATTGAGAAAGATTACTTTGTAAGAATCGTTTTATTTCTGTTATAGCTATTTATCATTTTATTTTTTGAAGGAGCTATTTGTCATTTTATTAGAAAATCTGTTTCTTGTTTTTGTTTTTTGTAGGTATATAAAGAAGAGAAGTTAGAGCAGTGCCGTCGAATGATTACTATACTGTATAACCTATATTTATTATATGTAGAAGATTATTAATTTGCTGTTTATTGTGAAATTTATTGGAATATTTGAAAGTTTATATATGTTGTTGAATGTAAAAGTATTGAATTTATTTCATGTAATTATAATCTATTACAAAATATTATATATTTGTAATTATGTTGTTGTATGTACATTGGTTGTTATGAAAACGTAATGATGCTAACAAATTGCTTTAAAATTAACGACAATTAAACATTATGTCGTTTTAATACGACAATGAAGAATTATGTTGCTAAAATGTAACGACGAGTTAATAACTTGTCGTTAATAAGTAATGATGACATCTTATGTCGTCGTTAATAAGTAACGATGATATCATATGTCGTCGTTAATAAGTAACGATGACGTCTTATGTCGTCGTTAATTATTAAAGATGAATTTTGTCGTTAAAACCAATAACGATGGAGCCTATAACGACCACTTGACGACTAAAAAGAAATCATCGTTAAAAGCTTTAACGACCAACTTTTGAGCCTATAATGACCATATTTTTCATTGCTAAAAGTCCTTTTTCTAGTAGTGTCATTTGATCACCTTTTTTCAGCTTATCAAGATTACTTGTATTAACTAATTTTTTCACCAAACACGTAACTTTTGGTTTTACGCGTTGAATCGTGTAATAATAAAAAAAGTAAAGTTGGAGTTACTTTTTTATTGTATTGGCAGAAGTACAAGGGATGGACTGGGCCGATTTGGCCCGACTCGGTACCCAGCCTGTTACTGAGCGGGGCCAGCCGACCCGGACCGGGACCGAGACTTTGGGCTCGAACCAGAGTACTAGGGGCCGGCTTCGGGCTGCTGAAAAGGTGGACCGGCCCGACCGGTCCGGGCCCTTTTTTTTAATTTTTCAATTTTAAGGGTTGCTAAGCGGGTGGGCCATGGTGGTTTGGGGGGTTAGGGGTAGGAATAAATTAGAAAAAAAAATTAAAAAAAAAATACCTAGACCAGAGTCACCAGACCTGTGCCCGGCCCGGCCCGATCCCGGTACAAACCAGGCTGGTACCGGACCTGCAACCCAAAAATCCAGGCCCCCCAATCCCGTCCCGTGTCCTGACGCGGTCCATCCCTAAGCAGAAACATGGTAATTAGGATCTCAAGACACAGGAAGTTGTGTCCGCCTCGGGCATCTGCAACGTCCTCCTTTTAGATTCTAATCTGGGACAACTAAAAGACTTAATTTTTTTAATAAAATATATTTTAAATATTTTTTCCATAAATCGTTAGAATTAGTCAATCCATCCATTTTAACTAGAACTTCATGAATTTTCATCAAGCAAGTTCCTAATGTTTTAAATACAAAAGGTTAAAAACTTAGAATAAGATGTCTTATCCGATCATGGACTATTGAAAGAAACAAGATGATCTCCAAATATGAGATTGCTCTCATGTTACATTTAGGTGGAATTATTTTAAGAAATCGGTGAAAAGTTGGCTTATTGTTATCAATTTTTCATAATTTAATTAGATGGAGAGATGATTAACGTTCACGAACTCTCGGTGATCATGTCCTTATTCAGTTCTTCATAGTGTAATCATACGATTCATACCATAAGATTCATATAGTCATCA
The DNA here is from genome assembly GCA_945859875.1 of Cuscuta europaea. Lineage (NCBI taxonomy): Eukaryota > Viridiplantae > Streptophyta > Magnoliopsida > Solanales > Convolvulaceae > Cuscuta > Cuscuta europaea. The sequence continues at coordinate 3,065,218 of CAMAPE010000061.1, forward strand.
TATACTCATATAAAGTAATCCATGGAATAAATGTGTAAACTTGGTGCCTTGATCCTCAACTTCAACACGAATTAAATATTATGAACAGAATGGAAATCATATGAGTTGAGTAATTTCAGAAACTAATCAACAAGGTATTTTCTCAGTAAAGCACTTGATGACCGAAAAGGGAGCCTTTATCAATGCCACACCCATCTCTATTATCCAGGGCACGCATACGCAACACGGGCAAATGCATGTTATCATACTCCTGCCAACACCAAATCCATTTAATCAACTTCTAGCCCAAATAACGAATTATCTAGAGGTGACATTTTATTTCGGAAATGTACAAGTTTTTTTGTATACGTCATTTTTGTACGCGACCTTTTACACTTGATCTTGGAAAGAGAATTGTTTTTCGCACCAACATTATGTAGGCGTTATTTTTCTACACGTCATTTTGTACGCGACATTTTACACTAGATCGTGTGAAGAGAATTGTTTTTTGCACCGGCAAAAACTTTTATTTGTGCCGCAGAAAAAAACGTTGTCGGTGCAAAAACAATCCCCTTCACAAGAAAATTCGGCCGACGTGTAAAATGTGTTCACTAAGAATGACTGTTTGATTTCAGATTCTTACTCAAAGGACTATTTCTATCTTTAAAACAATTGTCATTTAGAAACGAACGTCACTTGCATAGTTTTTGTACAAATTTTTAAATGCATCATTGTTAACTTCTAAAATTAAGAGTCCCTTTAATTGCATTGAAATAAACTAAATCAGCTCAATTTGCTAAAATTTATGAAATTTCAGAAATTATCGAATTAGTTGAGTCTTTTGAAATTGAGAGAAAATCGTAAGAAAAAAAGCTTAAATAACATCTCACTTACTTGAGTGAGTTCAATTAGAAAATAACTCAACTTTACTTATTTTGAATATTAAAGAATTCAGCCCCTAAAATAAAAATTATAACAAAATTGATCAATAAAACTGTCACAGAAAAGAGGGTTACCAAACATGTTCTAATAATGGAGAAAACCGCGAAAAATAAAAGTAAATAGACTAAGTATTTTTTGGGTGAGAAGTTACGTTATTTTTTAGTCTTTTTCATGGATGCTGGGATGATTGTGATACATGAGAAAAACCTATTAAAGCCTTGAAATTTATAAATTATGAATCGTAACTGCGATATTTTTCTCTCGTCTCTGTTACTCTGTTAGGATTCTTAAATAACAATTCCAGTTTTAGTATAAGTTTTTCTTCCAATTTAAAAGTTAAAACCGTCGATTGAAAATTAAAAAAGAGGATCAATTGGCCCAAAAATTTGCAATACGTGTGCAAAAGAAAGAGTTAATTAAGTCGAATTAATTTATAAAAGCAATCTAAAAGAACATTTTCGGTAGATTTCACAAAAAAAAATGGAAGAGAAAATGGAATACCCGAGGATCCATACGACGACGCCGACGAGAGAGAGGAGAAGGCAGATGAAAGCGAAAGGAAGGCCCAACACGAATCCTAGCGGCCGGCAATCGCCGTCATCTCCGCAGCACATCGTTGACTCTCTCCGACCTGTTTCCCTGATCTCCGGTAGGCCTTTTGGTGAGGAACGACTCTGTCTTCTAGATTTCTTTTCTAGGTTTAGGAGCCTAACTAGGGGAGACAAAGGGAAAAAACGGAAGCCGTAGATTTTATCGTCTTCAAGAATTTCACTTTTTGCACATTTTCGTTTACACCAACTTTTTATTAACCGTATTCTCCGTATACTCCTTTCTTTCAAAATAATTAAAAAATCTAACTTCTCTTTATTAACCCTTTGTTTCATTTCTCAAAAAAAAAAAACCTTTGTTTCATTTTATTTATCTAACATATCAAAATTTATTCATGTCTTAATTTAAAATTTGCAATGTTATAAGACTTTCAATATAACCTCTACACATGTACACTTTAACTATTAAAACCGATTTAACTATATGTGGATGATTTAAGTTTATCATCAATCAACTTTAAAATCTGCAAATTTCAATTCAATTTAGAGTGGCTAAATTTAAATTCAATTTGAACATTTTAGTTCCTTACACTTTATTTTCCTGTGGATAGCTTTTTAAGTTCATAAAAAAAGTGTCATACAAATTACATTAAATGATCAAACCAAACAATGTGAATATTTTACTTGCACTTTATTTTACGTCCTACCAAACTCCACCTAAATTGAAATCCGATAATAAGGAGTAGTATATAAATCCGTATCGTCACCGACTAGTTAAAGAGGACGGATATGAGACCAAAGATTTATCTGTTCGGAGACTCCATCACGGAAATGTCATTCGAGGATGGTGGATGGGGCGCTGCCCTGGCCAATCACTTCCGCCGCACGGTGCGCCTCCGCCGCCCCCGGCTCCCAGGCCATCTTCTTCATCTCATTTTTTGTTCTTTTGATGATCATCACCATATTTTGATTTTGTTTCAGGCTGATGTGGTGCTGAGAGGGTACAGCGGTTACAACACAAGTTGGGCTCTGAGGATTCTTGAAAAGGCGGCTTTCCCGGCAGAGGAGTGTGCGGGTTCGCCGCCGCTGGCGGTGACGGTGTTTTTCGGTGCCAACGACGCCTCTCTTCCGGATCGATCATCTTCCTTCCAGCACGTGCCTGTTGATGAGTACCAGAAGAATCTGCGATCCATTGTCTCCTTCTTCAAGGTATTCTTGTTGATCATACACTGACCTTAACTTGGCTTCCAAAAATCAGTCATTATTATTGTTTTGTTGAAAACTTCAATCTTCAATTGGACGCCGCTCAATAACTTCAAGTAGCCAAAAATAGGGTAGATGTGAATCATGTGAGTACATTTCTTTTAGAGACTTCTTTTTATAGAAATGAAAACTGGTGTTTTTGGAACATCCAAAAAGAAGTACACTTCTTGGTGCTTCTCATGTCTCACACAACTTTACCGAAGTTTGGGATGGACCGTGAAAAAAAAATTATACTTTCTCCTTTCCATAAAAGTTTTTTAAAAGATAGTATAAATTTTTACACATAAATTTTACGCTAAAAATACAAAGATTTTTAAAATTTGATGTGGGCTGGGCCCCCCTCTACTTCTGCCCCTGGACCAATTTTGAGTAATAGGTTGAATAATAAATTACAAATTGTGAGGTTGGGAATTGTGCGGATGATAATATTAAGCACATATTTCTTACTTTCAATGAAATTTACAAATTTTCTGGGACAACTAAAGAAAGAAATTTGTCATTTATGGGATGGGGAGTAGTGGAGTACCATTTTTGGAAGTTACAATGGAAAAATACAATGAACAATTATAATTTTATTTTTTAATCAGTGCCAAAATCAAATTTATCTAATTTACAAGATTTCTATTGTCATCAAGTACTTCATATTTCTTTTTCAGTACGTCTCACTAAGATTGTCTCATACCATATTTGAAAGAAAAAAAATGTGGTTCTAAATCATTATTACTTTATAAATTAAATATCAACCATACAAACTCACATTCTTTAGTAACTGCACCGATCTCTTCATGTCTCAATGCTAGTGGGACATGTAATACTTCTGAAAATATACTCAGACTACTTTACTTAATTATTCCCTACAAATTGTGTCATTTTTTAATGAGAACTCCCAGCCATGGTAGTATAAGTTACTAAGTGAGAATTTATAACCAAATACATTGTTGAGTTTGTCAATATGCTGGGGTTTCCAGGTAAATTATACCTTGGGATTGGCCCACCATGTTGATGGTGTGCCGACCCCAAAACTACGTAGTTTTTTTAATTTAAAAACAGAGCAACTCTTCTTCCTTTCGGGTACATTGAAATGAGGTGACACCAGCTTTCTTATTACGCTGAATTGAATCGACTGAAAGAGAGAAGGAAATGAGCTCCAATCGTGCGGTCGCCGTCTGGAGTTGAAAGGTCGTTGTTGGGGACCTTCTTAGCCTGTCAAAATCGCAACCTCATCTGTAGAAATTTCATCTACGTTGCAGATCCACTTCGGCCATTCTGTCTATTACTTTCCTGCCCTTGGATGTTAAGCCGACATATAGATGACGTGCTCCTATGTATCCAGAGCCTATGATTGTCAATTTACTCATCTTGCTCACCAAAAGTAAAAAACATCCCAACAAATTCACACACACATATATAGATATGAATTTAGACAACTTACATTTTGATTTGGTTCAACTTACATTTTCATTAACCTAATTTACATTTCTATTTAGCTCAAGTTACATATCTACAATCGTGAATTACATTTCAAATTTCCTCAACAAGCTACATCTTGCTTACACTTGATTTACATTGTCCATAATGCGAGTTACACCACAATATCAACCACAATATCAACCCCTTGTGTTGAAACAAAAAAGTTATTTTTTAAAAATCCTTTTGATGGTCGCGATATTAAAAACAAAACACATTTACGTAAATTAATTGTGCAATTAGACTCTCTTTTTTCATTGATTACATTGAAAGCAATATTTTACTTCTTATACTATGTATTTGACAAATAACATTACGAATGGACTTGAGTTACATTCATGAATAACGTAATTTACATATATTTACACGCGAGTTACATCGTTCACGCTAGTGGGACAAAAGAAAAAAAACAGTTACTGTTCACGCGCGTATTGTACACACGTGTATTGTTCACGCATGATTTTTTTACAAAAATTATGTAAAACTACGTCGTTTTGAGCATGGAGCATGATGCTCCCCCAGTATACGAACTGGGGGTTTGCACATATGGTTGAATAGTGAAAGTAGGAGTTACAATTATCTCTGATTCCATGAATAAGTGCAGTAAATTTTTCTTATCAAAATGGAGAAAACCACATTGATCGGGTCGTGGTTGTTATTCTTTTACGGGTAATAGATCGTGTGGTTGCGGTTTTATGCATACCCGCCTCGATACGGTGATACGTGCTCTTTTTACTTGTATATATAAATGTACGTTGTTACTACAATTAACGAAAGTAAGGATTTCCTTTGAGAATCCACCTCGTTCGGTTCGGTAGTAGACCCCTGTGCCCAGTGATTTGTTCTTTATTGATAACTCTTTTTGTATTTTTAAGTATTTATGGGCTTAATTTATTTGGGCTATCTTCTTCCTCACTGTTGGTCTACTAGGATTTTAAGTGACTTCTCAGGCCTAGGTTCACCCTAGCAGTTCCTAGTGCCTTTTGTTGGCTTTTGAAACATTGATTTTCTATTAAAAATTAATGAGCCATTCTCTAGACTTTGATATGAACATTGAAGTATTTTTTTTGTTTCTCTAGGAATACTTCTTTTTAACGTCTAGAACTGTCTACATTGTCCTGTCCCATGGTGTGGTGGTGTTGAAGTGTTTTTTCTTTATTAATAAAAAAACAGGGCTAAACTACACTCTATGACTCTTGCCCCTAAAATAACATCCTATTGCATCATTCTAGTCTCAATAGGCTCTCTTCATATTCGGTGTGTTTGTGATTCCATATAATAAATTTCATTCATTATACACATATAGGTTTAGCATACCATATCGAAAATGTGAGGTACGATGATGTTTTTGCAGAAAAAATGGCCAACGGTGCTTGTTATCCTCCTTACACCGCCCCCAATTGATGAAGCAGCGCGCCTTCTGTATGTAAACTTCATCCACATTAATTACTACGTTTGTAATGTTATTTTTTACTTGCACACATATATTTGCAGTCACCGGTTTGATGAAAACAAATCGGGCCTTCCGGAGAGAACAAATGAAGCTGCAGGAGCTTACGCCAAAGCGTGTATTGATGTTGCCTCAGAGCTTGGAGTTCCATCTGTGGATCTCTGGACAAAGGTTCAGCAAGTTTCAGACTGGAAAAAAACTTGTTTGAGGTGCGTGTGTACATGTTTGATGATTCTATACATATAACATATTTATGCAATTATACATATAGACATGCAACACATGTCTATAAATTGCAGTCCGTAACTCTATTGCAGTCTGCAACGCAAGCACAACCTTGAACGCAATTTAAATTTGAAACCACGGTCGATATTGCTTAATATGATCTTACCGTAATTAAAATGCAGCGATGGTTTGCACTTGGCTCGTGCGGGGAATGGAATCGTGTTTGGTGAGGTGGTGGATGTGCTCAAGAAACAAGGGCGCAATGCAGAATCTCTGCCATCAGATTTCCCCATCATTGACAACATTGATCCAAATGACCCTCTTAAATCTTTCTAAAACAAATGTCATTTGTATTTTATCAAATGTAAGCAACTATATTTTAAATAAAAGAATCAAATCATATCATTAACATTCACATCAGAAGGCTACAAACATTTAGACTAGAGGAACCCAAAATATTTCAATGTTCATATCAAAGTAACTTTTTTGGGGTAAGAAGAGCATGGGGTAAGTAAGTGAAGGTGAAGGGTATATTTATGGAGTGACGCCAAACAATATAACCATATGAGCAAATATTGCATTCACCTTAGTAAGAATCAAAAGGCTTGGACAAAAAGTTTTGTTTCTTCTTCACTTCCAAAATATTGGACGCCTTTCTTCGAAGTCGGGAGGTCTCTGGTATATAAGGATCGCGGCATTGATTAAAATTCCAGCGGTTAAAGCCCATATAATATAAACGCCGTCCTTTGATTGATGGTTAAAGAAATGCAGTAGATACTTGTTCCCCATCCATTCCCGCTCCTCTCTTCTGTTTTCATTCTGCAAATTTGAATAAGCATTCCCATAAATGAAATAGAAATACGATAACTTTCAAGACTTCATAAGACTCAAATATGAACCTTAAGAAACATCTCTAAGGGTGCATAAAATATTGAGTCTACTTCGTCAGCATTTGCAACTAAATTCATTGAACTTTTGTCCCAAACTAAGCCAACCACTGGAATTACCGTCATGCCTTGCTGCAAAATGAAGACAGTTTTAAAAGAGGGGAGTCTAATACGAGCATAAATTACTTTATTTAAATAAATTCTAAAAGAACTTTTCATTTTCGAATAGAAACCTTCAAATGGGGTGGAGGTATTTAGAAATTCAATACTGCCTCCCTATCGTAATGTTTGTTACAATAAGGTTTGGCATAAGGTTTCAGAGAAAAATAGTAAGGGTAATAAATAGTGTAGAAAAAGCAGAAGAGGTAATGAACAAGTATGAAAGAAAGTAAAAATCAGAAAATATAAAGATATTTGAGTATTTTAATGTTCATCATGAATTGTGCACAAAGGATTACTTGAGTTTGGTTTTATTCAATTTTTCCGCTTCCATTCAATATATATATATATATATACTACCTCCGTTTATATAGGAGGAAAATTCTCAGGTCCAGCACCTCCTGGTCTGAACGTCGTCCGAACACCGCCGTTTGGGGCGTTTCCCGGTGGAATTTTTTGATGAAAGTTTTTGAGCATGTTCCTCATCAAGTCTAGTTTATCCATACCAAATGTCAGCTTAAAATTCGATCGGGAAGGCAGTCAAATAATTCGTTGAAGTTAACTGCGTTTTTCTATGTATAATTTAGCGCAGTTCACTTCAACGAATTATTTGACTGACCTCCTTATCGAATTTTGAGCTGAAATTTGGTATGGATAAACTAGACTTGATGAGGAACATGCTAAAAAAATTTCATAAAACAATTCCTCCGGGAACGGCCCCAAAAAATTCCTTCGGACGGCGTTCGGACAGAAAAGTGCTGGACAGGAGAATGACTCTCTCTCTCTCTCTCTCTGTCTCTCTAGTTCATCCATACCAAATTTGAGGAAAAAAAATCAATCGGGAAGGTCGTCAAATGATTTTTTGGAAGATAACTACGTTTTATATGTATATTCGGACATAGTTATCTTTCAAAAATCATTTGACGACCTTCCCGATTGACGATCTTTCAAATGATTTTTGGAAGATAACTGCGTTATATAACTGAATTGTGCATTAGGTGAGACTGAAATGTGCATTAGATGATGCTGAAATGTGCATAATAAAAATTTAAACTCAAATGTGCATTACGTTGAATTTTTTTATGTGGAACTGAATTGTGCATTTGGTGAGACTAAAATGTGCATTAGATACTATTGAAATGTGCAGAATAAAAATTTAAACTCAAATGTGCATTAGGTGAAACTGAAATGAGCAGAATAACAGGTACAAGAATGACACTGTATCGTGCCCTTTGTGCTACACATTTCAATTTTACCTAATACACATTACAGTTTCAACTAATGCACATTAATTTCACTTAAAGCAAATCTAACGGTCCAGATTTATTCTCATTTCTCTCCTAAAATCATGTGCTTATTTGAACCAAAGGGGCAAGGGGGCACATTCCCCGGGCCCATCTTTAGTATGGGCCCATAATTTTTATATGTTATTATATTATATATATTTATAATAGATTAATTAGTATTAATATTAATTAATATATCACTACATGTCTCCGTATAATTAACCGAAAGCCCAGTTAAAAGCAGAGAAGGCGAATCGATTTCACATTTGGCCGTCGTTCCTTCATATCCTAATTGGGAATTGAGAGAAATCAATTCTCATCTTGATAATTTGAGAGTTTAACATCATCAGTCATGTTTTCTTCTTTTATATAGTTCTGGTTTATACTATCATTCGTTCCCTTTTAATCGCAACATATTGAATTTTACACTATTCACATGCTCTACTTTGACTACATTTTACGCTATTATTCTATGAAAATTATTTTTTAAAAAAATATCGTTCAATTCATCTCATTACAAATATTCAAAATTTAATTTTTAATATTTTTTTACTAATAGAATTAAGATATAATTACGGTCAAAGACGTGCGTTGGCAAATGTGAATTGTTGACCGTTGCAATTGAAAAAAAATGGAGGGAGTAATTTGTTTCATGTTTTACGGACACTCAATTTTCTTCTTCTGACTCATCTCTTAAACTCTCTTCTATTGCACCTCAGCTAGACAGACATTTCAATTAATTCTTCCATCTTCATCTACGTGAAGTCTGTGCAGGGGCCTTTACCATTGCAGACCAGCAATGATGCAATTGATTTTGGGTTTCTACTGCTAACTTTGATGAGTTTTAAATAAAAAATTTCACTGACCAGGCTGTTGATTACACTTTACAAAGTGCTGCCTCCCTAAGATCTAATTGCCCAGCTTCAGCCTTGAGATTTCAGAATAATTTGGGGTTTTCTTTCTTCAAATTCCTTGTTTCATTATAAACTATTATCATTCATGAGGATGTCAGGTTGTGTCATGTGTCTTTATAATTAATAGCCAGGCTTGTAAAATAGCCTCAATTTTCATCTAAAATGTTAAAAAAACCATTTGTCTGGCAATGACAAACATTTGAGATCTTCCATAGTTCCATGTCTCAAGAGAGCTAGATTGAATGGCGGGTGCTTTTATGTATTGAGAAGGGGATGTTGCAGGATAGATAATATTGACCTTGACTCTGTCATAGATGATTTTCCATCCAAGAATGCTCGATGGAATTGTTTTTTGTATGAACTATGTTGTATCATGCATTATGTAATGAGTTTTGCTATTATAAAAAAATTGCTTTTCGCCTTTATAATTTCAAGGGCCCATTATTGTAATATGTCCCGAGTCTTCAAAATGTCACAACCGGGTCAGACCGGACAGGAGGGTGGTCCGTCCACCTCAATTCGAGTTGGTTCCCGATGGTATTTATTGCTGAAATGTTTTGTGTATATTCTTCATCGAGTCTAGTTCATCCATACCAAATTTGAACAAAAAATTCAATCAGGAAGACAGTCAAATGATTTTTGAAAGATAACTGCGTTTTATATGTATATTCCGGTGCAGTTATCTTTCAAAAATCATTTGACGACCTTCCCGATTGAATTTTTTGCTCAAATTTGGTATAAATGAACTAGACTTGCTGAAAAACATACACAAAAACTTTCAACAAAAAATACCACCGGAACCCACCTCAAATTGAGGTGGCCGGACCACCCTCCTGGCCAGACAGGAATACTACTATGTATATTATATATATATATATATAGAGAGAGAGAGAGAGAATCATTCTCTTGTCCGGCAGGTTTTGGTCCGAACACCGTCCGAACACCGCTGTTCGGGGCGGTTTCAAGTGGAATTTTTCGATGAAAATTTTATAATATGTTCTTGATGAAGTCTAGTTTATACACAAAGAATTTCAGCTAAAAATTAGACCGGGAAGTTCGTCAAATAATATTTGGAAGTTAACTGCGCAAAATTATACATAGAAAAACGCAGTCAACTTCCAAGAATTATTTGATAGCCTTCCTGATCGAATTTTGAGCTGAAATTTTTTGTGGATAAACTAGACTTGATGAAGAACATACCATAAACATTTCATAAAAAAATTCCACCGGGAACGACCTCGAACAGCGGTGTTCGGACGGCGCCTCAGGTCCGAACGTTCGGACCTGAGAATTTTCCTATATATATATATATAATAGAGATCAAATACAAATCATGCTTAATTTACAAAGTACAAACTTATCTTGTCCATCCGATTAGTTGATCTAAAGGATATAAATGCAAGGTGGCATTTTTGTAATAAAACCTAACTTTTCTAGGGTGCAACTCATTCAACGTAAATGTGCAACTGCTAATTTATGATAATATAATATGCAACACTTTGAATCTCAAGGTGCATCGTACAAACATTTGCACAATAAGCACAGTTTGTACTTGATCTTTCCCCATATATATATATATATATATATATATATATATATATATATATATATATATATATATATATATATATATATATATATATATATATATATATATATATATATATATATATATATATATATATATATATATATATATATATATATATATATATATATATATAGGGTGCGGTTCCGGTGCAAACCATGCTTCCGGTGCTAACCTACAAACCAATACCATCCCTTGGATTTGAAATAACGGACGGCTGATGAAATATGGGATCCACTACTAAAACGGTGCAGACACACGCATGAGATAAATTCGGATAACTACGTTTTTGAGTTTTAGGCATTTTAAAAGGTAACAATGGTAATTGAAAAGTAGAAGTGGCCAGCAAGTCTAGTTATTTATGGAAATAATTTAATAACTAAATCCATGATTAAACAAATGAGCACCATACAGAAGGCAATCCCAAAATTTCAACTAACCCCCCACTAAAATTTCAACCACCCATGTTTAGCATATTAAAAAAGGAAAGATGCAAGGATTAACGTTGGAATTTTTAGCCATCAACGAAACTTGCAATAACAATCCAATTATTCTTTATTTTGGGAATATTCACTTGTCACTTTTCAAAATTGTTCAAAATTTCACAAAAAGTAAATACACAATTAAATATGAGGGAATAATTCAATTCTTAATTAACCTTTTTATTTTTTAAACTTAAAATATTGATGTTATGGAAATTGCATTATATATTGATAACATGTGCATAGTTTATATTATAACTTCTAACACATGAAATTTGTAAGAACTTAACACATGTAAGAAGTGCCTGCATATTAAAGTTACATAATGTGCATAATAAGATTAATGGATGTGCATAGTATGGTTACGAGATATGCATTATATATTTATAATATTTTCATAACTTATATTAGAACTATATAGTCATAAATATGTCAACGTTGCATTATAGTAGTTCATATCTTGCATTTTATCATTATATCATACGTTGCATCTTTCCGTTGTGGCATCTGCATTTAATAGTTTCATATGTTGCATCTTATCATTATAACATGTGCATTTTAGGAGTTCATATATTATATTTTAGTATGATGGAATGTGCGCTTTAATACTTCATACTGGTATACTACAACTCATCGCTATGACATCTGCATTTTAGTAATTCATATGTTGCATTTTATGAATATGCATGTGCATTTTAGAAGTTAATACAATGCATATTAGTAAGATGGCGTGTGCATTTTAGAAGTTCGTACAGTGCATTTTAGTAAGATAACATATGCATTTCAAAAGTTCATATTCTGCATCTTATCATTATGACTTCCCATATGCACTTTGGAAATTCATATAGCATCTTATCGTTATGGCAGCTGCATTATATACTCAACTCACATGCATACTAAATTCATGAAATTACATAATGCATAATACATGACAATGTAAGAACATAATAAATGTTTCAGGCAAATGAAGCTCTTAAACATTTTTATTTTTGCATAAACATGAATTAATGAATGTAATGAATACAAAAATTAAAACGTTAAATATAATAAATCTCATAAAGAAAAAAATGTTTTTCCAGCGTGCACAGCAGATTTCATTGTGATGGAGATTAGACATAATTCAAAATTTTAAAATCTGATTAATCTCAAAAAGAACAAAAAACGATTTTCCGACATGCAAGATATCATTGGGATGGAGATACAGATGGATATGAAGATGAATTTAAAAAAAAATCACGAAAGTAGGGTTGAGTATCAGAATCCATGTCATCCCCGGTTAATGGAGGCAAAGAAGTTATACCTAGCAAATTTTACGACGAAGAAGAAATAAAATTCCATATGGAAATGAAATACAACATCATTCGTGAAGAAGGAAGAAAGGAAATAAGAGTGAAGAAGATATGGAAAGAGGTTAAAAGAAAGAGATCGTGGTTTTTTTCTCTCCAGAATTAGAACATATCAAAAGTACTTAAAGGCCCCTCAATTAATTAACTTAGGTAACGGCACACAGTAAGGAACGTACGCGCATAAGATTAAAGAGATGGATGGTTAGGATTAAGTTTGTAGGTTAGCATATTAAGATGGGTTTGCATTTGATCTCTACTCAAACCATATATATATATATATATATATATATACAGGGCCAGCTCAGACATACAAAAGGTCCTGTGCAAAATTGAATATGAGGCCCTAAAGTATAAAACACTATATTAATACTCTCATCATTTTTAAATAATAATCTCCTTAGATCTTTTGTGGGTTTTATGAAGAAAATGGTATGAGTAGTATAGAGGTGTAAGGTAAATGAAAACGTAGAAAAGAGAATATATTAAGAAACGTAAATAATGACAAAGTATGAAAAAGAAAGTAGTTACAAGCTCGTTCCATTCTGTACGAGGGCTTTTGTGCTAATTAATGTAACTAGGCCTTGTGAAATAGATAAATTACACAATTGTAATTAACAATTGTATTTTAATTACATATAAATATTACAATTTAATGCTTGTTTTTAAAAAAATACGAGATAGGAATTTTTAATCAAATAAATAAAGATTTATTATATTATGTGGACTATATTTAAAATTTTGGGCCTTCTGAAATCGAGAGGCCTTGTGCGATAGCACTTCTTGCACGCCCTCATCTACGGCCCTATATATATATATATATATATATATATATATATATATATATATATATATATATATATATATATATATATATATATATATATGGTTTGAAAAAACATACCTTATTTGTAAATGATTCAAGAAGAGTAATAACATGCACAATTGAAGGGTCTAAGCCTATCTCTTCATTAGCCTCCCTTAGAGCTGTTTCAATATCATTGGCATCACCTTCTTCAACTTTCCCTCCTGGCAATGCAACTTCACCTACAAAAACACTAATGTCAAAGGTTGATGACCATATATGATATATATAAAACAATACTTAATTTCTATGTTTCTTTTTAGTCTAAACACTTCCATTGACTATGTTTTTCGTATGAAATCCAGCTGGAGGCGGGCGGTTGGGCAGTTGGGCAACAGTGGCAGCTAGGGAGATGGAATCGAGAAACAGATAAGAGAGTAGATAAGAGAGTAGGAAGTTAGAGAATTAAAAGAATAGGTGAAAGGCATATTAGTTCATACTCCGTATAACTTATTTATTTATTAAATACGTTATTTAAATACGGAGTATTATTTTGGTAAAATAATAACTAGATTGTAGGTTGAGAAATTGAACGAGTTTTAGATCCCATTTGGCACCACTAAAATTGGCTGAATTGACTGTATTGGATGACTAATGGAAAAACATATCTAAAATATTTGTTATTAATAAATTAAATAAAAAATTATATGAAAAAATAGCTAAAATGATCCTCTACAGTAACTTCAACCAATACAGGCAGAAAAGTAACTTCAACCTTACTTTTTCTGCTTATTACAATTTCAGCGCGCGAAATCAAAAGTTACGTGTTTGGTGAAAAAGTTCGCTGATAAGACTAATAAGCCGAAAAAAGAGGTCACCAAAGGGGCTATTAGTTGTATATAGGTAATTTTTTCGGTTTCTCTATTAGTTAAAAGGTTTAAAAAATCAAGAACAACAACATTCAATTCTTACTCCTAAAACAATTTGGGGTCGGCTAACATGAATCGATCTATGATCTCGATGCCAAACAGAGAGACAGACAAGGAGGGAAAAACAGATAAAACGGATAAAATAAAGATAAATAAATACTCCCTCCGTCCCGAAAAGGTTTGCCAAATTCACTTTTGTTGGTCAATGACAATCAACTTTGACCAACTATATTTTTTAATACCTAATTATTTGGAATATGAAAATTATATCAAAATAATTCTTATTCAAAATATTTTCATAAAAGTATAAAATTTATCAATTATATATAAATATAATAGTTAAAATCATTGTCCAAAGTTTGCCATCATTAACCAAGAAAAGTCAATATGACAAACCTTTTCGGGATAGTGGTAGTATAAGATAACAATATATTAAGAATATAAGAAAGATAGAAGATAGAAAAATAAAAGAGCATAAAAAGCTAGAAAATAAAAATAACATAAGAATATAAAAAGATAATGAGTAATTTGAGTTTCATCCCCATTTTATTGTCCGAATTGGACTTTGCTCCCCTCAATCAAGAATATGAAGGCCAACAAAATTGTTAATGGTTGGGCAATTTTGTCTCTTAATATGAGGTTGGGTTGCAAAAACAATGTTTTTAAAAAACGGAGTGCAAAGTTCAATTTGGACAATAAAATGGAGTGCAAACTCAAATTATCCAAAAGAGAAAGAAATAAACGATAAAAGAAAAAAGAAGGAAAACGAAGGAAAAACAATCGTTCACACGGATCTGCGTCCTTCACTTTGGTCTCTCCAAAGCAATATTCTCATCAGTTTTTGAAAATTCAATAAAATGAATTCAATAATATTTAAAAATAATAATCAAACATTAATAAATGAAATGTAATGAGATGAAGCATCTGAATAGTGTAACATTTATTAGGTATTTGCTATATAAAGAAACTCATAAAAGTATATTTTAAGCTTCTAGGATCTATGTTTCATTTTTTCCAGTAATCCCAATTGGAGAACTCACCTGGACTGGCAGACAGTTTAGAGGATCTTTTGGTCAGAACAACACAAAGTTCGCCGCTTTCTCCTTCGAACAAACAGATCAAAACCGCAGCCCTTTTAGATTTGGATATTGGTGGGCTGATAGTGATTGGGTTTGTAGCCGATTTTGAATTCAACCCCATATTTTGGGCAACTTTATCGTCTGCTTGACCCTTTGAGGGTTCGTCCAGACTGTGAGCCAGCGGCTTATACAAGGAAAGTCTTCGGACCAAATTGACGAGCATTTCGGATCTATGAACACCGCTGGGATCCATAGATGAATCCAGTCAGTAACAGCCGAGTTTGGATAGGCGGACTGGTAGAGAGGTTCACTGGACGTGATTTCCTTTGGTGACCGGTGCTTTTGACTTGAAAGCTAGGATGGCAGTTCACCTAACACCACTTTGGTGCATTTGTTAATAAAAAAATGTACCTGTACGGGTAGCTCAGTTGGTCAAGTCGTGGAAAAATTGGATCAAGTGATCAAGTTCGAAACTTGCAGTGACAGTGTAGAGGTTACAAAACCTGAAATAAGGCTGGAACTTTGGTGCGCACGTGTATAAGATCTACCGTCACTTTACTGACTGAGTCACCGTGATTAACTCTCTCACCATCCTGTCAGGTCGGGATGTGGGGCTCCTGAGGTGGGAGATTCCACCTTTTGGACCAAGTTAATAAAAAATGCAAGGTTTACGTCCTATGAACTCAACCTTTTTTTTTTTTACTTTTGTCCCCTCACTTCAATCATTAGATCCGGCAACGACTCTACCTGGATCGATAAGTACCCTCTAATTCATTGTCATGTTATTCAAAAAATATTTAATTTTATTTTTAGAAGGGTTTTAATACATATTACTATATGGTATGAAATTGATAAAGGCAGTAGTGCAGTTATTAAGAAAATTAAAATTATTTGGTTGGTATTAAATTGATAAAGTGTGAATAAAGTAATAATTAAATTGACCAAATGAATAGGAACTGAGACAAATAGACAATAATAGTGGGAAAGAGGTATTAGTTAACTAGTTATTACTCTACAATTGATTTTGCTAGTTTTTGGGGCCCGGTCTTGTATCTTGGAAGTCCAAAAAGAAGCCATTTGTTTGAAAGTCGTCTACATAGGCGGAATACTTTGCATGTTTGTTCTATGTTATTTGAACTTGGTTATCCTATTCAAGATCCTGTTCCGCTACTATGTTGTACGGAGTAATATTTATGCATCTTATTTGATTCATAATCTTGTTCAACATGCTCGTAACAAACATATTAAAATGATTATCAACTTTGTTTCTGAACAGGTAGCACAAGGAGTTTTTGACGTTGATTATGTGGGAGTGGCCCTTCTCTTCCCCTTTGCCCACCCACTATAGCTTTCCCAACTTCAAGAAGAAGAACCAGAGCAAAACTCAGGTTCATCAGGCTGAATGTGTAGGAAAAAGTTGTGATTTTTTTGGAAAAGGAATTGTGGGGTTTCTTGTAGATTCGAATGTGGCCCAGGTTGGATTTTAGTTCTTTCTTGACGTCCATGGGGACGTTGTTCATCATATTCGTGGTGCTGATCCTCCTCTTCACTTGGTTGTCGAGGAAGCACGGGAACGCCGTGGTTTACTACCCCAACCGGATTCTCAAAGAGTTGGATCCGGTTGAAAACGGATATGCGACCCGGAACCCGTTTGCGTGGATCCGTGAGGCCTCTCTTCCACCAAAGCTGATATCATCAGAATGTCAGGCATTGATACGACTGTCTACTTTGTCTTCCTCACCAATGTCCAGGGCCGGCGCTGGGCAAGGGCTGGGTGTGCAATGCCACGGGGGGGCCATAAATATTGAAGGTCCAAAATTTTTAAAAAGTGGGCAGTAGTATTACCTAGTGCAAGCCCAAGAAAATTAGAGAAAAATAGAAGGATCTGATTTCCAATGCATCTGTTCAATCAACCATTGTCTATTCATCTCAGACGCTCCGTCGCTCACCACACCACAATTCTTCAATCGCCCAATAAGTTTATCTTCTTTTAAACTTATAAAGAATGATTTTCTTAACTTGTTTGGATTATTATTTATTAATCTTCTTGATTATTATGTAATGTGATATATTGTGATTGATTGCCTATTTTAATTATTTATAATTATTAGAGCCATTACTCTATTACGCCTACTAACTTACAATGAAATTTAACAAATTAGGTTGTCATTTCTGTTTTTCTCTAGCTAATTGCCCAAGTAATTAAACTTTGATTTGGAAGAATTGACGAAATAAGTATACTAGTTTTTTTAATTATATTCAACAAGTTCGTAGAGTATGCTATTACTTATTAGGATGTTAATTTAAATTCTTTAACAAATCAGAATTCCTTAATTTTACATGATTAGTGGAAGAATTCTACCAACATGGTAGTAATTATGTGTCCAAAGAATATCTTTTTTTAAATGAAGTGTATTTTATTAATGAATATTTTTATTTTTACTAGTCTATTCGTAAGTAACTTGTATTTTAGAACAAATTCTCAGTAATTTCTCACTATTATCATCTTTATTTATGTTCTTTTTTTACTTGTGTCGGAAGGAAGGCTCAATTTTTTTTAATTGCACAGGGTCTCCACATTCTCAGGATTGCCAATGCCTTGGGCATTTTGGTCATTTCAGGCCTAACACTTCTGCCAACACTCCTTCCACTTGCTTCAAGTGATCATAGATTCATAGTGTGAGGTTAGACAATACCACCAGCGAAGGGAGATGACGTAACAATGGAAATTGTAGTATAGCAGAAAATATAGAGAGAAATACAATGGCTTTTAAACCGTGCCAACTCTCCGACTGACTCCGAGTCCCAAGCAAAAAGAATAATCCCAGCCTCCTCTCTACTCTACCCTCGGCCTCTATTTATACTAGCTCTTCTCATATTATTATTATTGTCATTATTAATATCAGTGTTAATCTGCCCGAGTCCTATCAAAGCATACTTGCCCTCATTGCCTTCTTGGCTTTGCTTCCAAAGTTTCTTTTGTTTTTATCGAAGGCCGAGGAGATTCCTTCACAGAGCCACGTCACAAGGGCTGCTTCCGGGAAATATTTTTATTTCAGTGTTCTGAATGTTTTCATCAGTGTCACAGTGGAGTCCACCCTTTTTGATACTCTCAAGTCTATTGAGGATGATCCAAACAAGTTGGTTCTCCAGGGAGTGTAACTTTCTTCCTGACTTATGTGGCTCTCCAGTTTTTTGTTGGGTATGTGCAAAACTGAAGCCGAAATAAAGGGGGCCTGGACTCCTGGTGATTTAGGATATGCCACACGGTTTCCTGGTGAGATGCTGATTCTAACCATTTGTCTCTGCTATTTGTTTATTGCTCCCATTATTATTCCTTTTGGGGCAGTCTACTTTGGCTTGGGATGGCGCCTTCTTCTTAATCAGGCACTCAAAGTGGTTCCCTCATTTGAGAGTTATGGACAGATGTGGCCACATATGCACACCCGCATCTTAGCGGCCTTGGTTCTCTATCAGCTGACA
This sequence comes from Cuscuta europaea, assembly GCA_945859875.1. Taxonomy (NCBI): domain Eukaryota; kingdom Viridiplantae; phylum Streptophyta; class Magnoliopsida; order Solanales; family Convolvulaceae; genus Cuscuta; species Cuscuta europaea. Next base: position 3,084,047 of record CAMAPE010000061.1, read on the forward strand.
ATGTTTGGTTATTTTGGAGTGAAGCTGTTTCACTTCACCCCAGTTATCATCCCTCTGCCTATATTGTCGTTCATCTTCGCCTTCGTCTTCAGGAAGAGGTTCTACCGGTTTTTCCAATGTGTACAGCCTTGGAAGCAGCTTCCCATGAGTTGAAAGAGGTTCCTAACATGGAAACCATCTTCAGGTCTTTCATCCCACCATGTTTTGGTTCAGAATAGTCAGATGGGGATCGTTTCGAAGATGCTTTGTCACATGCTTCAAAAACAGCTTCCAGTGTCTGACTTGCAAAAAAACTGTTTCATGGTGTTGTTCCTATAATTCATAGCTTTGTTGCAGTGTTATGTTGGGCTATTTTACAACTGTTGGTCAATGTGATTGTATATAGTCAAAGGTGATTATATATATCGTCAAAGGTTTGATAAAAGCGTGAACCAGATTTAAAAAAAATGTCTTGATCTTGTAGACGTTTCTACTAAAAGTCTCTCCAATCAACATTTTCATTTTGTAAAAGACAACATGCGCGTTGTTTCTCCCATATAGCTTGTAATTATATACTTTTTCTATTATATAAATATGTCTATAAAAGCTAGCATAAAAAATAAAAGTTTTCCAAATTGTGAGTGAGTAAATTATATTGTAACATTGTTAAGAAGAAAACACTTTGCAATGATTGATACTCTTACCATTTAAATAACTTTCTCTATAGTTATTCACATTATACTTTAGTATAACTCAGAAGTGGTTGCAAGTATACTTGAAAAATTAAACAATCACCAAAAAGATAGGGCTTTGTTTTCAGAAGAGCTCAAGGCTGGGAGGTTCTCATGGCTTGATCCTCGCCCGACTCAATAGATAGCCTGCGGGGTTTTGTAGCTACTTTCCTTTGAACGGGCACATTTGGGCTCTTACGTGACTTATGACTTCTCAGCTTATTAGGGCTTTTTCTGCTTTCCCATGGCCGGGAAGCAATCCAACGATCCGTCCAGCTCCAGTCCCAATTAGCGGCCTGCCCGAGTAGGACGTTATTCCATCCATGCATAGTGTTTGAGTTTGCCCTCCACTGTAACAAAATATGGTGTTGTGGAATGTCAATACCAAATACCCATTTCAAACTATTAATAATGAGAATCACAAAAACGTAAACTTGATAAAAAAGAAGCATGGCTCTACCAGACTTGATCCAAGGCAAAACAAATTCGAAATAGAAGTAAACAATTTCATGACTATCATATGTTAAACATGACAGTATATATTCCAAGCGTAATTACTAGTAATTTGGAATAAAAACATGACAATTCTTTTTTGAAATTATGAAAACGTTTTTACTTCTACTTCGTGAATTTTCCCATCAAGTTATTGAAGGAAAAAATCTCTGCTTATTGAAGGTGAAGTTTGTGAAAAGTCAGTCCTCAATAAAAAGTTTGTATTTTTATGCACAACCGGTGTAAGACAAATATGCGAGGTTATTGAAAAAAAAAATCCTCTTCTTGAAGGTGAAAGTTGGTTAAAAGTCCTGAATAAAAAAGTGATGAAAACTTACTTGATGGGAAAATGCATAGGATAAAGCGCGCTCTCGCTTCACTGCAGCGTCTTCTCTTTGATGAATTCTTGCAAGAGCTTCCTCCTTCGTTTCCGGGCTGTTGCTCCACTCCACCTATCATATCAAAGTTTGTTTTTTAAATGCATGTGTACAAAATATGTTAATTTTCTCATCACTTGTAACAATAACAAAAATGCAGACCTCTAAATTCTGAAGCTTTGCCTCGAGCTTTGACTGATTCTCAAGCTTCTTTTGCCGGAGTTGACCCTCCACTACCATGCTAGCACGTCGACCTCTAATCGCTGCTTGCATCTGAGCCCAGTTGTGAAGATACCTCAAAGTTGTTAAGGTTTGCCTTTTTACTGGATTTCCTTCAGTGAGGATCTTCAATTTAGCTACCACTTTTAAGCGGTGTAATGTGTTTCTCGCCTGCAAGAGGCCATAGATTCAGTTATGTCCTAAGCTCAATGGAATTTAGACAAAGATATGATTAACATGATCATATTGGTTAGGCCACATCAATAACTAAATTGTTAACGTACATAAAACTACAACAAAGAACCACAAATCCTAATATGATATTCAACTCTGATTCAATTGTAATTTGATTTTTTCACCTTTAATTTAAGGTCGCCTCCTTTGAGTCAAGTGTTTGTACCACATTGGTAAAACATAGAACAATAAACAACATATAGATTTTGAGCCTCTTAATGAAGCAAAAATAAATGGTCTAAATGAGAGATACCATGTGTCCTCTGAATGCTTTCTGGATCCGTATTGCGGCAATATGTTCAACTGGCATACTAAGAGCCTTGACTTTTAGATCTGAAATGCCATTTCCTAAGTTAGGAAGCTCCTTCATGGAAAGGTAATTGTTGCTTTTGCTCCAAGTTGTCCCTTTAAATCCCTATCACATGGGATAAAAAAGTTAGACTTAGTATATGCTTCTCTTCTTCGATCAAGGTATGGCAAATTGAACATGAACATTAATCATACTCGTATCATATAGAAATATCTTTTGTTCAGATTAATCAGGTGAAATGCACTTCAAGTTTCATTAGCTTTTCAAGGATTGCTGGATGAATCATCTCACATTGAAATAACTTAAAGATACAAATAAACCAACATAATTTCAAGTCAACATTTTGGTTTAGAATAAGATGTGAATCATTGTGTTTACATTCTTAGAACTCATGATTCTGGTTAGAAAATGACATAAACAGAGTCTAGAACAGTGAATTAACTAGAGTTTTTTTCATAGTTATATCCAATGAAAAAGAAGAAAGAATAAATTGTTAGCAATGAGAAAGAATTGCAGCTCACTATTACCTTTTTGCCTCTCCTATCCTTTTCTTTCTTCAGTTTGATTATCTTCTTAAACCATTCTCCAGAACCCATGGCTGATGATATATACAGGTATCTTTCAATTTCCTGCACAGAAATTCATTAATCACTCAAACCTTGTGTTTATGCGCCACAATATTTATAAAAAAAAAAAAAAAAAAAAAAAAAACTTTCCCTCCTTTTCAGGCACTTCTTTATTATATAGCACTTCCCAAATAAAGACACAGATCAATCCACGAAACTAAAAAGATGTAATCTTTAAAGACAAAACAGCAAGAATTAGCATGCCTGTGTAGAGGAGAAACAATATTCAAGCAAAATGAAGGTGGAAAAATGGCAGATCAGATGAATATGGTGATTAGTTAGCTAGTCTAGGAGAAGAAACATCTGAATAAGATGAGGGGGTGGGGTGGGGTGGGGTGGGGTGAAGGAAAAAAAGGTTGGCGTGGAATCCGTCACTAGCCGACATGTTTTCCCACTTTTCAAAAAGCAGTTGAATGAATCACACAATTCACAAAGCAGAAAACGAATTCCTTTTATCTCCCTCTCTATGACACGTTAAAGTATTGCGGTTTAATAATATCTCTCCTTAATCAAAGGACTGAATATATGATTCCATTATAGAGTCATATGTCAAAGTGCGGTCTTAGTATGATCATTCATTTGTAATTTGTATAGTCAATTACCCCGTCTTAATCTATTTTATAAATTAATCCATTTTATAAATTGCTAACCATTTATCTACTCACATTAACTAATTTTACGGCCCTGCTGCCGTGCTGCGCGCACCCCGATTAATGCTTGGCGCACCGAAAATTCGTTAAAATTGGACAATATTTTCCTTATTTTCATTCTTTTGTTTCGTTACTTCAACCGTTCAACACTTCAATGCATAAACAATTTTCCCATTTTTTGTTCATGGATCATTGGTTCTACACTCCTGCCAGGCTGCCACTTTTTTTATCCACTTATGATTTTTTTCCTACCAAATTGATATGGAGTATTGTGTTTCTTATTATAATTATCCCATCTTATTAGTACAATTAGAGTCCGTTTTGTAACACTATTTTTCGGCTTATCAGGCTTATTAGTCAACTTTTTCGCCAAACACGTGATTTTTGCTTGTGCGCTCAGTTATATAATAAGCAGAAAAGGTAAGGTTGGAGTTACTTTTCTAGCTGTATTGGCTGAAGTTACTGTAGATGACTATTTTAGCTATTTTTAGATATATTTTTTTCTTTATTTTATTAATAATAAAATATATTTTAATTTTTTTTTCTTAAATCAGCAGAATCAGCCAATGCACTCACTTCAGTCAGAACTTCATAAATATAATATCAGCAGAATCAGCCAAAACAACCCATTTTGGTGCTACCAAACGGACTCTTAGTATCATCCAAATTATTTTAGATTACTTTGATTATTATTTTAGAATTAGAATGTTAGCGTACTAATTTTTAATCTATCTATATCTTCTAAATACTAAAAATAAATTGATGACAATAACTTTCCTAGTAATGTTTAAACTTGTATTGTGGACGGAATAATTTTTTAGATTTATTTTAATCACGTGACAGATCAGATCAGGTTCCAACTTAGATCATAGTAAAATATATATGTATCACACAGATTCATTTCATTCACTTAATTAGAATATCAATTTTTAATTAAATTTGAATTTGAATTTTGCCATTTGATAGAGATTTTAATGTAGTTTCTGAATAAATAAATTTAAATTATTAAAATTGAATTATTTATCAATAATGAGAATTTAACTTTAATATTAGTCGGTACAAATATTGACTTTGCGAAACAATTTGGGATGAGTTAGTATCTAGTTTTTGTTTTTTAATTTCAAAATATATGTTTATATTTATAATTATTCTTGATATATAGATCATCAAGAACCCATTTGGTAACGCTGAAATCGACTAAATCGGTTGATTCTGCTAAAATTTATGAAGTTCTGGATGAAATGGCTGGATTGACTGTCCCGCTGATATATGTAAATTTATACGAGTTTTTAAAATAAGTTTAATTAATAAAATAAAAGTTGCATGAAAAATAGCTAAAATAGTCAACTACAACATCAACAAATACTACAAGAAAAGTAACTACAATCTTACTTTTTCTTAGTATTACACAATTCCGCGCACGAAATCAAAAGTTACGTGTTGGTGAAAAAATTGATTGATAAGCTTGATAAGCCGAAAAATAAGGTCACCAGACGGACCCTAAAAATACGACTAAGGCAAATACGAGTAAATAATACGGAGTAGCATATTTAATAATAACACATAATTTAGAATTTATTTGATATTTTTCTTAAATGGATTAGATTTTGTAAAATATTACCCATTATAAAAAAAAAATTGAGGTGTTGAGCAATTGAGCATTTGAGTGTGTGGAGGCAGTAGAGCAGTTGATAGTATACGGAATTACGGACTACTCCATATAACACTAAGAAGGATATTTGTATCTTATGAGGGTTACGTTTAGCACTTTCGATGGTGCGCCAAGCAACAGCCTAATTTTATGGCCGAGACTAGGGAAAGATTGGTATTCCCTCTCATGTGATTCATATTCAACCTTGATTTGTTTTGGCCATGTTTTTCTATTTCTATGTCAATCAATTTTTGTGAAAGAATTTCTTGTGTTCGTATGCTTTGCCATGACAATCGATAATTGAATGTAGAACCAACATCCTGGGTTGATTAATTTGTTGAGAGACCAAAAAGTTTTCACTTATGGGCAACTTTACTTTGCAATATAAAGAGTAGGAACAAAAACAATTTTAATATATTCATACTTCAAAAGAAGGCTTGTCCAATAAGATAATGAATACTACGTATTGTTTATAAGGTGATTTTCGAAAATCTAATAATGTTATGTTTCATTTCTTTGGTGCTATGCAATTCAAACATAGTATACTATGTCCCGTTTTAATATTTTCTCTTTAACTAAATTATTATTTATAGTGACCCAGCTATTATACGACATAAACTAATGAATTATTTATATATCAAAGAAAGTATATATTACAAAGTACAAAGTATTCGAACTCCATCAATATGCATCTCGGAGTTACAGCCGGGTAAAACACTAGCTTTTTAGTGAAATAAGGATGAATTTGATAGTATTTCTATTTTCAACCTTTAGATATTGAGAATGATTTTTTTAATTGAGATAATTTGAATTTGCACCTCATTTAATTTTATTGTCTAAATTGAACTCTACACTCCGTTTTTAAAATCATTGTATTTGCACCTCAATCCCATACAAAAAGACAAAAATGTCCCACTATTAACAATTTTGGTTGCCTTCAATATATTCTTGATCGAAGGGCATTTTTGTCTTTTCATACGACGGTTGGAGTGCAAATAGAAAAGGTTTTTAAAAATGGGGTGCAAAGTCAAATTTGGACAATAAAATGAGGTTCACACTCAAATTACTCCTTTTTAATTTTATAATTTCTCATCTCTATAATGTATGTATGTACTTGTACTAAATCTAATGGCATATGGGGGATCATATCAATAATTCTAACTTAGATATGACTAAATGTATAACCAAATGTTGTTCTTAATCATAACGGTGAATTAGTTTTTCACCTTGGGGATCATATCAATAATTCTAACTTAGATATGACTCAATCTGGTATGAACTTTAAAAGTGGAGTTGGTGTTCGTAATCATAACGGTGAATTAGTTTTTCACCTTCATGGTGAATATTTTGGCACTAATCCCTTCACAGCATTTTTTGAAACAATTCTCGTAGCCATTAATGCTTGCAGGGTAAGGTCTCTAAGAATCCACCACTTGGACCTCGAGAACAAACATGTCAAAAAGGGCATCCAACAACATTGCAAAGACCATTGGGATCACATTCATACGATAACGAGAATTAGGATGATCTTGCATCAAATTTACATTTACATCAACGTAATCCCTGAAAATACCAATGTGATTGCTAGATGTATTAGCCTCGGGAAGGATGTGAAATCTTCTCATTTCTTGAGGATTCTTAAATTTGATGCAATCGGTTTCCCTTATGTTGTTTGACTTTCCTCGTAGTAGGTTTTGGTTGATATCCTGCTACACCATTTTGTACTCCCGTATTTTACTCTAATAAATTCTCATTTTGACAAAAAAACAAATTAAAATTGAATTTATTCATTTTTGTTAAATAGGGTGAGCGCTATTTGTTTTAATTAGAATTTGCGAATGTAATTGTAGAACTTGAATTTAGTGTTCTAAGCGACATAAAATTGCTCAAATGAATAATTCTAAACTTGTGTGTAAATAAATATGCTTTTATATTTAATTCCGAATTAAGAGAAGACTAACAATTTTTTGTCAAATTTGGACAAATCTTTTAAATATTGAGATTGTAGGGTTTTTTCCCAAAATACAGTTAAATAAATAAATATTTCCGAAAATAGTGTTAGGTTAAAAGTATTTCCCAAAATACTGGTGAGATAATCAGAGTTGAAGAGCCCCACTTGAAGTGGCGGGTTATATACTTAAGTAAACGTAGAAGGCCAAGAGGAAGGGAAGTTGAGTCATGGGCCCCATCATCAAATAAAATACGAGTATCATGTTTTTTAAAAATTGTATAACTTTTTAATTTGTACTCCGATTGTTATAAAACATATATCAAAATTCATAACTTTTTGTTATCTTTCATATGACACCAATATTGAATATATAAAAATTAATCAATAATTTGACACTTTAAAATATCTACTTTTTAAAGCGCTGTATCTTTTTTTATTTGTACTCCGATCGTTATAAAAAATATATCAAAATTCATAACTTTTTATTATCTTTCATTTGACATCAATATTGAATATATAAAAATTAAAGAATAATTTGACACTTTAAAATATCTACTTTTTAAAGCGCTATATCTTTTTTTATTTGTACTCCGATCGTTATAAAAAGTATAGGGAATTATGGTATAATGTTTTATAAAGATAAGAAAATAACTTGGAATAACATGTCATAAATTGGTCAGGGACCAGTGAATGAAGATGAGGTGCAAAGGTTGGATTATTCATGAATAATGAAAAGGTGAGTATTGTAATAATAACGCTAAAAGGTTGAATTATTAGTTTCCATTTTTCCAAAAATATATCAAAATCCATAATTTTTATTGTCCTTCATATGACACATTGACACATATATTGAATATATAAGAATAAAAAAAAAATTCAACACTTTAAACATATCTATTTCTTAAAGCGCTATATCTTTTTTATTGTAATCCGATTATTATAAAAAAATATATCAAAAATTCTTAAGTCTTATCTTCTATCAATGTTGGTGTAGCACTTTAAAAAAGTAGATTTTTTTAAAGTGTCAAATTATTTAGTAATTATTATATATTCAATATCGGTGTCATATGAAAGATAATAAAAAGTTATAAATTTTGATATATTTTTTACTAAAATCCGAGTACAAATAAAAAAGTTATATAACTTTTAAAAAACATGATATTTTATTTGATGGTAAGACCCATGACTCAAGTTCTCCTTCCTCTTGGCCTTCTAGGTGCGTAAGTTTTTTAAGTATACAAGCCGCCGGGCTGCTCTTTAACTCTCGTTATTCCAGGTAGGGTTGTAAACAAATCAAATAATTTGTGTTCGATTCGTGATTCGAATTCGTATAAGATGATTCGAATTCGGAAAATTCAAATTCAAATACAAATAAGAATATTAAATTTGATTCGTGTTGTTATCAAATACAAATAAGAATATCAGTGTATTCGATTCGAATATTAATCAAATATATTCGATTAATAATGGTAATATTTATGTCAATATTAATAATAATAATAATAGTAATAACACTATAATAACTTTTAAAAGATAGCAGTACCCTCAAAGTGTAGCCCATAATTACACTTTTGCATACAGATTGCAAGTCCATTTGTAATAAATCAAAATATAAATACGACTACAAATCAATTTTTGGGTTCAAATGTCTTTCAAATACAATACAAATAATTATGTATTCGATTTGAATAATAAAATTAGAGTTGTTTGACTTTGATATACACAATTATCAACTTATTTCACAATTTATAAGTATAATTTCTAATATGTGTGTGTTAGTGGTTATTTCAAAAAGTTTGAAATAGATTTATATTTAATAATCATAAAATTAATTCACTTTAGTATATTGTGCACCATCTAAAAATGCATTTTTCCATTAAATTTAAATTCTAAAAATACATATTAAGTCATAGCATGCATTTACAACATAAAAAAAACGAAGTATAAGAAAAGTTATTTTAGAGTGATAATTTGAGTAATATTTAACCTATGTTCAAATCGATTCGATATTCGTATATGATTCGTTAACTATTCGTATTGGTAAACAAATACAAATACAAATCGAAATTAATATTCGTTTCATATTTGAATTCGAATTCGTATTCCAAAAAATTAAACAAATACAAATACAAAATCTCATTATTCGACTTGATTCGATTCATATACAACCCTAATCCCAAGAGTATTTTGGGGAATACTTTTAACTCAACAGTATTTTCGGAAATATTTATTTACTTAACATTATTTTGGGAAAAAATGCGAGATTGTAGTCTATAATAGTTTTAACACTTGAATTTAATTTTTATGCAACAAAAAAGGGCTAAAATAGGTAATTACAGAATACTAACATATTGGTGTAATATAAAAGTAGAAAATATTGGTCTATAATGTCGTAGACCCTAAGACCGATATCAAAGTAGAAAATATTGTCATGCTTAGAGTATTGTAATGCCAAAATATGATAGTAATTAATTTTATTTTGGAAATAAAAAAATTAAACCTATTTTAAAATTTACAAACGTTTTTACTTTCATTGATGATAAATTCTTTATTTATTTTGAATTGGAAGAATTAATAAAACAACGCAGGAAAACAATTAATGAGTTAAAATACTTCCATAATAACAAACATTAGTGTATTTTTACTTCGTTAAACATAGAACAATTATTAAACGGATTTGAACTACTAAACAAAATTGTTTAATATATGAGGATTAATATTTGTGGTCCCGTAGCTCAGTTGGTTAGAGCGTTGGTCTTATGAGCCGAAGGTCGCGGGTTCGAGCCCCGTCGGGACCATCTAATTTTAGTTCCATTTAGATTTGGTTTGTTTTTCAAACTTATTTACCAATCTATGGTACTTCAAAACTCATTTCCGAAACAGGAGTATTTTTTGCCTATGCCACCTCATTATTACTAAAGGCACCACATCAACTTATCCACATCATCCCATCAATTCCATGTCATCAATTTTGAAAGCTTAGGTGTGCTTCTAAAATATAGAAAAAAAAAATGAAGCCAACAAGATTTCAACCTAGGTGGAATACAAGAAAAACATGTATCTGAACCACTACACTATACCATTCACTTATTAACAAATGCCTTTTAAGAAGTATAAATCATGTATCCCTCACCCCAGAAGTGCACTATTTCTTAATCGCATGTATTATTCGTTCCTTTTAAAATATCTCTTTACCAAACAAATAAAAATGTAATAATAAAAAACTTAATTTGAGTTATTCAATTAAAAAATAAAAATATTATTAAAACTTATAATAAAAACATAATTTGCAATATTTAATTCGAAAAATAAATAAATAAATATATAACTTAGAATACAAAAAATTAATTTAAACTTATAATGACAAAACACAATTTGCAATATGTATTTTTTTTAAATAACTTCAAATGAAATAAAATCAAATAAAATATAAGTCATATTTCTAAGTTACTTATTGCATGAAATTTACTTATTTTTTATTTTATTTACTTTTAAGTTATTTCAAATCACTTTTAAATTATACACTTCATTTTTTTAGTATAAATTTAAATTAAATTTTTATAGAATTAAATATCGCAAATTAAGCTTTTCATTGTGATTATTTCGTTATAGCAGCTCAACTCTTCTCGACTCGATTCAATTTTCTCTTTAATTATTATTGTTTCAATTTCAAATACAACGCTCAAATTTGAACTAAATTGTAACATGTTAACTTTTAGTGAAATTTGCAATACAAATACTTTAAGTCCAAGAATGTATACATGCATTTAGCTATGTATTACTCACTGCTTTAAAAATATCTAGCTTCTTTTTAAAATAATTAAAAAATTACGCAAAATACTAGGTTTGAGATAATTAAAAAAATAAAGACTTAACTAAAATTTATTATTACTAAATCTTATAAAAGGCTCTAACCCACCCCAATTTAAAATCAGGTACTATTCATGTCAAGAAAATCATATAATATATATCTAAGAGAAAGAAAAAACTTGATAAATTTATAAAAGAAAAGTGCTTGGTTCCGAGGCTGAACAAAATTGAGCTGTTAGAGAATTTTCATAAAGAAAATTTTATATAATATTTTACATTAATACTAAACCTTTTATAGAATTTAAAGTGGACTAGCATGAAAATTACTTATACTTCGTATTTTATTTTATTTTATTAGTTTTTATTGTTATATTTTTAATTGTTTGGGAAAAAAAGAAATATATTTCTAAAGGAACAGTAATACATGTGATTAAGATTAGTGCACTCTCGGGCTAAAGGATACATGCGTTATACTACTTAAAAGTAACTATTAACAAGTGAATTGTGTAGTGTAGTAGTTTAGATTCATGTCTTCCTTGTGGTCCACCCAGGTTTGAATCCTGTTGGCTTCATTTTTTTTATATTTTAGAAGCACACCTAAACTCTCAAAATCGATGACATGAAATTGATGGGATGATGTGGATAAGCTGATGTGGCGCCCTGCAGTGATAATGAGGTGACATGGCAAAAAATACTCCTATTTCGGAAATAAGTTTAGAAGTACCTTAGTTTGGGAAATAACTTTGAAAAACACCCCTCCATAGGGAAAAACTCCCCTTTCGTTTATTGTACTGCTCACTCTAAATGTTAGTCTTCCCCATTCGAATGGTACTTAAAATGAATTCCAAACTAAAGTACATTAATTCTATGTAATAAAATTTGTACGCATTTGACACATATTTATATATAATTATCGGTGCACACAAATAATGTGTACATCACCTAATTGCTTGTGTACACAGACAGCTCATGTTGCAAATTTGTGTCAATTGCATACACAAAAAATGATGTTAAAAGTTAGATAAAATGCTTGAAATATCCCTTCAAACAGTATTTGAAATCCCCTAATTTGTGATTCCTGTGAAGGTAGTCATTGCTCTACATTTCAATCTTCGCTCTCCCATAGCTCTGACCCTTCATCAAAGAATGATGTTGTTACTTGGAATGTTTTTAGTTCCAAATCAAATTAGATCGGATCAGCAAATCAGATCAGACTTAAACAAGTTACATCAGACCAAATTTCGACAATTATAAAATATACATAGACTAGACATCTTCCAAATTAGGCCAGATCAGACTTAAATAACTAGATCAGACAAGACTTGAAAAAACTAGGTCGAATCAGAGTTAAACAGATCAAACCAGACTTTGAGAGATAAAATATACATAGACCTGACATCTACTAGACCCTACTAGTTCAGCCCATACTAGTATGAAACAGGCAGACCCGAATAGAAAATTTCAAATCCAATTAAAAAATATTCTAAGGCTTTAGCAAAGATGACAAACGGCAACTCAACGAAAATCGACGAGCTTATCCACAACCCGCAGTGGTTCAACGAATTCATGGCTTTCAAGGTAGAGGCTCGAAATCTATCTTCACTCCCCACCACTTTCACACCGCTCTTCTACCTAATTTGGGTTCTAGATTATTTTATGAAAGGTTTATAATTTTTTTTGGGTTGAATATTTATTAGGTTGAATATTTCAAACTTTATGAATATTTATTAGGTTGAATATTTCAATTATAAACCCAAATTACAAAAAAAAAACCTTTCATAATATAATTCATATCAATTTAGGTTCTAGATCGATAATATTTAAGAAAGCAACACTAGCTATTTGCTTTTGAAAAAATTAAAAAGTGTAATGATGCCTTTTTTATAATATTTGCTATTTGCCTCATTTTAAAACCTTTCAAACTCACTCTTTTTATATTATTTTATTTGCTATATTTTTTTATCGAAAATAATTTTATTTTTAAAATATTTTCCCTTTTCATAAGTTTTTTATTCATAAATACTCAGCTATTTTTACTTTTTATATTTTATGATCTTCTATTTCTTACTTTTCCACCGTTTATTGTATTTTTCTCCGGGTGTGACTAAAACTCATCCACTTTCTCAATCTATGACCTCATTAATCTTTTCCCCAAAATAATACTATCGTATTTAAATTCGTAATATTTAATTAATTAACCCCCCCGCCCTCTACATGTGCCTTCACCGTCTCCATGTTTGCTCGTTGCGGCCTTCTCCATGCCTGCTCGTCGTGGCCGTCCTCATGCGCCGCAGCCGTCTCCATGTTTGCTAGCCATGACCGTCGCCATGTCGTGTGCGGCTGTCCCGAAGCTTACGCGCCTACCCTCCGCCGCTGTACTCATGCATGCGCACTCACCGCACAAGGTTGGAGACTAACTCAAATTTAAAGATGGTTGAAGACAGTGTGCAATAAAATCTAAGACATTATATAGTGAACGCAATGAGTAATTTATATTCAATGCAATGAATATGACAAGAAGTGCGATGATTATGAGAATGACGGATAGTATATCCGGGGATACCGCTGAAGGGTATCTAGAGATAAGTCAGAACAAGTAAGAAAGCGAGTAGGTGTGTATTAAATGAGCTCAAAAGTCCGATCATTTACAATGGAAAAGTGGCTGCTATTTATAGCAGCCATAAATGCGAGATGCAATAAATGAGGGTACACGTGGCAAGTCACCAGCGATGGAGGGTCAACTCAGCAAGGGTGGCGCCGACATAGCATGTGGCCGCATTCAATGTGGTGCTTTGACGTGACACCACATTTAATGCGGCGATTTGGAGCATGCGGGGAGGAGATCTTGTTGGGGTAGTGCCGAAGGACGTATGTACCCTGGTGGCCTTCATGTGCCGAAGGCCGTACGTAGCCGGGGATCGTCATGTGCTGAAGGTCGGACGTACCTCGGGGCCCTTCATGTGCTGAAGGCCGTACGTAGCCGGGGGACCATCATGTGCTGAAGGTCGTATGTACCTCGGGGGTCTTCATGTGACGAAGGCCGTACGTAGTCGGGGATCCTCATGTGCTGAAGGTCGTACGTACCCCGGGGCCTTCATGTGCCGAAGGCCGTACGTACCTCGGGGGTCTACTGTGCCGAAGGCCGTACGTCTCCAGGGGCAGTCATGTGTCGTAGGCCGTACGTCCCCGAGGCAGTCATGTGCCGAAGGCTGAAAATGCCGAAGGCTCGTACTTTTAGCCTTGGTTCCCAGTGATGTTTCTGGACAAGGTGTAAATGTTTCTCGAATATGGAGCCTTCGGGCATGGGGCCGAAGGCAACACCTTGTTGTAGTATGGGCTATCCAGAGTCTTGTGTGCTGTGTTTGGGCCACTTGGGCCTGTTGGGCCGGTTCGTAGTAGTGGAAGTATGTGGGTCGGGGGTTCCTGGGCCATATACTCTATCAGGAGTCCCCCACTCCCTGAGTTGAGATGCAGACGAAGTGAAAGGGAGTAGATCCTTGTTGCCTTGATGCTTTAGGTCGATGGAGGATTACCTAGGAGTTCTAGTGTTCCTGGCCGAGGCGGTGCCATATTTGTTGGCTGCCTTGTCCTTCATTTCGAGGACGATGAATGTCCTTCATTTTGAGGACGATGAATGTCCTTCATTTCGAGGACGATGAATGTCCTTCATTTCGAGGACGATGAATGTCATTCATTTTGAGGACGATGAATGTCCTTCATTTCGAGGATGTTGAATGTCCTTCATTTCGAGGACGATGGGGGTCCTAGACCAGAGGACGTTGTGCGCCCTTGGTTTTGTGGACAAAGAAAGTCCTGCTTTGAAGATGATACGTGTCATTGGCCTTGAGGACGAGGAGTGTCCTTGGCTTCGAGGATGATATGTGTCTCTGATTTTGAGGATGATGTGTGTCCTTGACTTGGAGGACGGTGTGTGTCCTTGACTTGGAGGAAGATGTGTGTCCTTGATATTGAGGACGATGTGCGTTCTGCTTTGCGCTTTAGCTTGGCCGAAGGTGGACGTCTGTGGTGTCCTTGTCATTCTGGCCGACCATGGTTGAGGACGTCCATGGCTTCGTGCTTTTGACTTTAGCTGATGGATCGTACGCTTGTGGACGTTGTGGTGCATAGACAATACGATGTCATTGCAGTTGTATACTTGTGCGTTTTTGGATTTTCAATTTTATCTTTGCGTTTGGAGGCCAATGTAGTCCTCCAGTCCACCATTGCCTGAGGCGAGAGTACTCGAGGCGAAAGGGAGTATAGTAATGCATGTCTTCAACACGGGGATGAGGGTCGACACCTTTTGATCCAAAATGGGGCGATGCCTCATTAAAAACCTCATTAGGAAAAACCCTGTGGGAAAAAATCCTATTGAGGGAAAAAGAGTACACCAGATGCCCCCAAAATGAAGCAAAAGTTGTGTTCTCTTCGGTCTGGGCGTGGAGCTGCAGCGATGTCCGTCTGTTGAGGGGACGCCCATCTGATGATGAGGACGACGGCGCTGATGAGCTGGTCTGAATATGAGGACGGGGGGTGGGCGCCTGCCTGAACATGAGGACGAGGCGATGGACGTCTGTCTGAACATGAGGATGAGGCGATGGACGCTTCTCTGAATATGAGGATGACGGTGGTGATGAGCCGTGCGTCATATGAAGGCGACGGTCGCTATCCATAAAGGGAATGGCAAGCCCAGTCGTTAGCTCAAGACTTCGGCTCTGGGGAAGCGGGTCTTGAGATAGAGAATCACGTTTAGGCCGAGGGGCCGTTCGTGATCTGAGGACGACGGCAATGAGGAGTCGGTCCAATAAATGATGACGAGGCGATGATGGAGCCAATCGTCATATAGAGGCGATGGTCACCATCCAGGAAGGGATTGTGAGCACGATCACTATAACAAGACTTCGGCGTTGAGGAGCCGATCTTGAGATAAATCATCACGCTGAGGCTGAGGGACCGGTCGTGATGTATAGACGTCAGCACTGAGAGGCCGGTCTGAAAGTTCGAGCAGCGGTCCTTATCCATAAAGTGAGAGGATGAGGCCGGTCATTAGAGTATGATGATCACGTTGGACCGAGGAGTCTGCCGTGTCATATGAAAGATCACATTGAGACCTAGGGTCTGCCGTGTCGATATAAAAGATCACGTTGAACCGAGGGTCTGCCGTGTCGATATAAAAGATCGCGTTGAGACCGAGGGTCTGCCGTGTCGATATAAAGGATCACGTTGAGACCGAGGGTCTGCCGTGTCGATATAAAAGATCACGTTGAGACCGAAGGTCTGCCGCGATATGAGGATGGCGATCATGAGGAGCAGATCTGAATACTGATGACGAGGCAAAGATGAGCCAATTGTCATATAGAGGTGATGGTCACCATCCAGGAAGGGATGGTAAGCCCAATCACTAGCTCAAGACGCTCGGCGCTGGGGAAGCCGGTCTTGAGATAGAGGATCATGCCAAGGCCGAGGGGCCGTTTGTGATCTGAGGACGTCGGCGCTGATGAAGTCGACTATCATATAAAGGATATGGTCACCATCTAGGGAGGGATGGAGAGCCTGAACGCTGGCTCAAGAAGCTCGACACTGGGAAAGTCGGTCTTGAGATAAAGAATCACGTCGAGGCTGAGGAGCCGTTCATGATCTAGACGACGACACTGAGAGGCCGTTCGTCGTAAAGGCGATGGTCCCCATCCTGGAAGGGATGGAGAGCCTGATCGCTAGCTCAAGGCGTTCGGAACTGAGGAAGCCGGTCTTGAGATAAAGGATCACGCCGAGGCTGAGGAGCCGTTCATGATCTGATGAAGATATAACTGAGAGGTCGTTCGTCGTAAAGGCGACGGTCCCCATCCTGGAAGGGATGGAGAGCCCTATCACCAGCTCAAGACGCCCGGCGTTGGGAAAGCCAGTCTTGAGATATGGGATCACGCCGAGGCTGTGGAGCCGTTCGTGATCTGAGGGCATCGGCGCTGATCAAGCCGACCGTGATATAAAGGCGATGGTCACCATCTAGGGAGGGATGGAGAGCCCAATCGCCTGCTCAAGACGCTCGGCGCTGGGGAAGTCGGTGTTGAGATAAAGGATCACGCAAAGGCTGAGAAGTCGTTCTTGATCTAGGACAATGGTACTGAGAGGTTGTTCACTGTAAAGGCGACGGCCCCCATCCTGGAAGGGATGGAGAGCCCGATCGCTAGCTCAAGACATTCGGCGCTGAGGAAGTCAATCTTAAGATAAAGGATCACGCCGAGGCTGGGGAGCCGTTCGAGATCTGAGGACGACGGAACTGAGAGGCCATCCGTCGTAAAGGCGACGGTCCCCATCCTGGAAGGGATGGAAAGCCCTATCACCATCTCAAGATGCCCGACGTTGGGAAAGCCGGTCTTGAGATATGGGATCACACTGAGGCCGAGGGGCCCTTCATGATCTAAGGACGACGGTGATGAGGAGTCGGTCCAATAAATGATGAGGAAGTGACGATGAAGCCGGACGTCATATAAAGGTGATGGTCATCATCCAGGAAGAGATGGCAAGCCCAATCGGTAGCTCAAGACGTTCGCCGCTGGGAAAGCCGGTCTTTAGATACAGAATCACGTCGAGGCCGAGGGGGCGTTCATGATCTGAGGATGGCGATCATGAGGAGCCGATCCGAATACTAATGACTTACACTGATCATGAGGAGTCGATCCAAGGGGACAGTCGTGATCTGAGGACGTCAGCACTGGTGTGTCGTTCGTTGTATAATATGATGACGGGGCGATAATGAAGCCGACCGTCTAATAGAAGCAACGGTCACGATCCTGGAAGGGGATGGTGAGCCCAGTCGCTAGATCAAGACTTCGGCGCTGAGGATCCGGTCTTGATGTAGATAATCACGTTGAGACCAAGGGGTCTGCCGTGGTCTGAGGACGTAAGCGCTGATGAAGCCGGTCCCTTGAGATACATGATCACGCCGAGGCCGAGGGGCCGTTCGTGATCTGAGGACGTCATCAATGATGAAGCCGGTCCTTTGATGAAGGGAAAAGAGTTGGATGCCCGTTCTTGGATGACGACGGCGTTGATGGGGTCGTTCATCACCTGAAGGTGATGGTCGCCATCCGGGAAGGGATTAGCGAGCCCGCTCGCTAGCTCAAGACGCTCGGTGCTGAGGAGGCCGATCTTAAGATGAAGGATCACGTTGAGACCGAGGGGTCTGCCGTGATCTGAGGACGTCGGCGCTGATGAAGTCGGTCCTTTGATGAAGAACAAGGCGTTGGATGCCTATCCTTTGATGACTATGGTTCTAATGGAGCCGTTCGTCACTTGAAGGAGAGGGTCACCATCCAAGAAAGGAATGGCGAGCCCGCTCGCTAGCTCAAGACGCTCGGCCTTGAGGAGGATGGTCTTGAGATGAAGGATCACGTTGAGACCGAGGGGTCTGCCGTGATTTGAGGATGTCGGCGCTGATGAAGCCGATCCTTTGATGGACAGGGTGTCGGACGCCCGTCCTTTGATGACGACGGCGCTGATGGAGCCATTCGTCACTTGAAGGCGAGGGTCGCCAACCAGGAAGGGAATGGCGAGCATGCTCGCTAGCTTAAGACGCTCGGCGCTGAGGAGGCCGGTCTTGAGTTGAAGGATCATGTTGAGATCGAGGGGTCTGCCGTGATCTGAGGATGTCGGTGATGATGAAGCATGTCCTTTGATGGACAAGGCGTTGGACGCCCGTCCTTTGATGAAGACGGTGGTAATGGAGCCGTATGTCACTTGAAGGCGAGGGTCGCCAACCAGGAAAGGAATGATGGCAAGCATGCTCGCTAGCTCAAGACGCGCGGCGCTGAGGAGGCCGGTCTTGAGATGAAGGACAAGGAGTTGAACGCTTGTCCAAAGTTGAGGACGATGGCGCTGAAAAAGCTCGTCCTTTGATGACAACGACGCTGATGGGGTCATTCGTAACCTGAAGGCGAGGGTCGCCATCCAGGAAAGGAATGGCGAGCCCGCTCGCTTGCTCACGACGTTCGGCGCTGAGGAGGCCGGTCTTGAGGTGAAGGACAAGGCGTCGGACGTCTGCCCAAAGTTGAGGATGATGACGCAGATGAGCCGGTCTTATGATTGGACGCTCGTTTGATAATGAGGACGGCGCTGGACGTCAACCGTCATATGAAGGACCAAGCTTTGACGGCGATCTAAAGATGGAGGATGGTGTTGGACGCTCGTCTGATGATGAAGGACAGCGTTGGACGCCTGTATGAAAATTGACGATGTTGGACGCTCTTCTGATGATGAAGGACGGCGTTTGACACCTGCTTGAAAATGGACGGTGTTGAACGCTCGTCTGATGATGAAGGACAGTGTTGGACGTGTGCCTTAAAATGCACAGCGTTGGACGCTCTTCTGAAGATGAAGGGCGGCATTGAACGCTCTTCTGAAGATGAAGGGCGGCATTGGACGCCTGTCCGATAATAAAGGACGGCATTAGACGCTCATCTGAAGATGAAGGATGACGTTGGACGCCTGTCTGATAATGGATGGCGTTGGACGCTCGTCTGAAGATGCAGGACAACGTTGGACGCTTGTCTGATAATGATGGACAACGTTGGACGCTCGTCTAAAGATGAAGGATGGCGTTGGACGCCTGTCTGATATTAATGGACGGCGTTGGACGCTCGTCTGAAGATGAAGTGTGGTGTTGGACGCCTATCTGATATTAATGGACGGTGTTGGACGCTCGTCAAAAGATGAAGGACAATGTTGGATGCCTGTCTGATATTAATGGATGGCGTTGGATGCTCGTCTGAAGATGAAGGGCGGCGTTGGATGCCTGTCTGATATTGATGGACGGTGTTGGACGCTCGTCTCCTGATGAAGCCGTTCGTCATATAAAGGACCAAGCTTTGAAAGTCCTGAAGATGAAGGAGGATGTTGGGGACGCTCGTTCTTTGATGAAGGACTGGGCGTTAGCGCCAGCCTGAAGATGGATGGAGTTGGATGCTCGTCCCCTGAAGACGATGGCGTTGATGAACCCGTTCGTCATATAAAGGACCAAGCTTTGAAGTTGTCCTGAAGATGAAGGACGGCGTTGGAGATGCTCGTCATTTGATGAAGGACTGGGTGTTGGCGCCCGTCTGAAGATGAAGGATGGCGTTGGACGCTCGTCCCCTGAAGACGATGGCGCTGATGAAGCCGTTCATCATATAAACGACATAGCTTTGAAGTTGTCCTGAAGATGAAGGACGGTGTTGGACGCCTGTCTGATAATGGAGGATGGTGTTTGACGCTCATATGAAGATGAAGGACGGCGAAGCCGGTCGCATGATGATGGACCACGCTTGGACGCTCGTCTAAAGATGAGGGAAGGTGGAGCCGGAGTTAGGCATTGGCGCCCGCCTGAAGATGGAGGACGACGTTGGATGCTCGTCCCCTGATGACGATGGGGCTGATGAAGTCGTTCGTCAGCTAAAGGACCAAGTTTTGAAGCTAGTCTGAAGTTGAAGGGCGACGCTAATGAAGTCGGTCCTTTGCTAAAGGACAAGGCGTCAGTGCCTGTCTGAGAATGGACGGCATTGATGATGCTCGTCTGATAATGAAGGACAGCGTGGGACACCCGTCCTTTGCTGAATGACAAGGCGTTGGCGCTCGTCTGGTCCGCATGTATGGCCCTTCTTCGTCCGTAATGCATAGTGGTTGCCTGATATGTAGTTAGCCAAATTTGCAGTCTGGTTTGTGGAGATTTCGCTCGAGGCTGGCGAGTGCACGGTCCTTCGGTTATCCCTCTTTTATTTGTGGGGATTTCGCTCGAGGTTGGCGAGTGCACGGTCGTTCGGCTGTCCCTCTTTCATTTGTGGGGATTTCGCTTGAGGCTGACAAGTGCACGGTCCGTGGGTTGTCCCTCTTTTATTTCTTCCTCATTACTTCTTAGAGCGAGGAGTGGGTGTGTATTAAATGAGCTCAAAAGTACGATCGTTTACAATGGAAAAGTGGCTGCTATTTATAGCAGTCATAATGTGAGGTGCAATAAATGAGGGTACACGAGGCAAGTAACCAGCGATGGAGGGTCAACTCAGCCAGGGTGGCGCCGACATAGCATGTGGCCGCATTCAATGTGGGGGTTGGACGTGACACCGCATTTAATGCGGCGATCTGGAGCATGCAAGGAGGAGATCTTGTCGGTGTAGTGCTGAAGGACGTACGTACCCCGGTGGCCTTCATGTGCCGAAGGACGTACGTAGTCGAGGATCATCTTGTGCTGAAGGTCGTGCATACCCCGGGGCCCTTCATGTGTCGAAGGCCGTACGTAGCCGGGGGACCGTCATGTGCTGAAGGTCATACGTACCTCGGGGGTCTTCATGTGCCAAAGGTCTTACGTACCCGGGGATCGTCATATGCTGAAGGTCGTACGTACCCCATGTCCCTTCATGTGCCGAAGGCTTTACATACCTCGGGTGTCTGCATGTGCCCAAGGTCGTACATCTCCGGGGGGGCAGTCATGTGCCGTAGGCCGTACGTCCCCAGGGCAGTCATGTGTCGAAGGCTGTAAATGCTGAAGGCTCGTACTTTTAGCCTTGGTTCCCAGTGATGTTTCTAGACCAGGTGTAACTTTTTCCCGAATATGGAGCCTTCGGGCATGGGGCCGAAGGCAACACCTTGTTGTAGTATGGGCTATCCAGAGTCTTGTTTGCAGTGTTTGGGTCACTTGGGTCCGTTGGGCCGGTTCGTAGTAGTGGAAGTATGTGGACTGGGGGTTCCTGGGCCATATACTCCATCAGAGAATAAGTGTAGTAAATTCCCAATATTTTTATAATGTTGTGTCATAACTCCGGATGTAATGCATCATCCTTGGCATTAAAAACATTATATTTAACCAGAGGTAAAAACTAAAGTTATAAAATCTATAAAGGAAAAGATAAACTATAATTTTATAACATTTTGGTAATGCTTTTAAAAAACGTGATGTCGTGTAACGTTGACACAAAGTGTAGTAAATGTCGTACGGTAAATGTCGTGCAGTGACACTTTCATAAAATGCAGTATTTTAGATGAAAGTAGTGCAAATTGCAAAATGCAATTTTTAAAATATGTATTTTCATCTTTCAACATTTTATTATGACGATTTTTTTTATTATTTTCAGCCACACCAATGTATAAAAATAATAATCATATTTCAGGAAACTCGATATGTTTTAATCATAACGTGTGAAATTTTCTTGAATATCTAGCCCATATCCTTAGATTTCAGAAATTAGAAAATAACAGGCTCTGATGGATACTCAAATTTTTTTCAATGGGATAGCCACAGGAACCCTAGCGGCGACAAATAGGTCAAGTGTCGATCTCCAATAGATCGATCAATTGCGGCGGAGAGGAGATAGCAGCCTCTGGCGTTAATCTTATTCCAATAATGGTCTCTTTTTTCATCGGGTAGCTTTTGGTCGTTTATTGCTCCTAAGAATTTGTTGGTGTACTGGTCGTTTCATGTACCCGGCTTTGGTCCGTCACTCCTTGTTGCCGAGGTTTTTTCTACGTTCCTTGTGAATGGATCTTTTGTTTGTTGGCTAATTTATTCAGTCCAAGATTGTTGTTTCGCTTTGATTCTTGAAAGAGGTTTACAGAGTTGTTGCCGGGAGGTTTGGATCTTTTTATTGTAGTGAAGTGGTCGTTGTTTATTTCTTCGTGCTATCCATGCTTTTGGTTTTCTGGCTAGTGTTTTGGCTTTGGGTCTTACTATTGATATGCTTGTTGAGACTTACAATAAAGCCAACATTGTTGAGGAAGAAAACATGGGTTTAGTATTGGCAGCAAACCCAGTAGGGTATGAGGGCGAGGTTGATGGAGATGAACCAAAAAACGAATCTCCGACGGTGCTACTTAATCAGCACCGCCTGAAATACCATTAGTTAATACGAGTGGGAAGCTTACTTTGGAGGTGGTTGGACAAACCTCTTCTCCCTTCCCGATGGCTGGTCAAATCGGTATGATGTCTCTGGAGGTGGCAAATCAAACATCTTCTCCCTTACTGGTGGCTGGTAAAACGAGGAGTTATGATTATATTTGTTCTTTTCGATTTAATAACTCTAATTTTTTATCTATCTATTTTTGTAGCAAGTGCAGCGATGCTGCTAGATTAGACTACCATGTTGCGGGGTTAGCGAACTTGTCGGGTTCTCAAAGTCCGGTCAATTCTATGGCTACTAAGAAAACTCCACTATGATGATTGTGCGGGATTACAACAGTGTGACGCCTTTGTTGCCATTGATCCATAATTTGGTTCCGGATTTTTTCCGGAAATTGATATACACTTTGAATCCACATCATACCAGCATTACGTTGTTCTGCAAGGAGCTGAACAGATTTATCAAAAGTTGCTCTCAAAAGTGCTGTAATTGGAAGCGTTCTACATCCTTTCAGGGCATGGTTAAAACTTTCAGATAGATTGGTCGTTAAAATTCCATAACGAAACCCACCATCAAAACAAAGTGCCCACTTCTATTTAGGAATGGCATCAAGATAGTTGAAGGCTCTTTCATTAGCACCCCGAATTTGTTGCATGTAATTAGTGAATTCATTTAGAATGGGGGTACTTCCTGCACGTTAACACAATTTTTTTAGATTCTTGCTTCGGCAATCTCTCCCATGCCCAAAGTTGTAAAAGGACTAAACATCCTCCCACCGAAACTCTGTCCGCCTTCGCCGCTTCACATAAGTTTTGGTACAAATATGCCAACACGGCCGAGCCCCAACTCCACCTAGTCAAATTCTCTAAGTTGTCTTGCAACAACTCAAGAAAGTACAACGACGCTCTACCGCTAGTGCTAGGAAACAACAACCCACTGAACAACTGCCAAATCAACGCTTTCATATGACAAATAATGTCAATTTATGGGCTCCACGGTGATAACGGAAAGCGCTTAATGGCTAGCTTTCTAATGTTGTTGGATGATACTGAATCTTTATCTACTTGCCTGAAACCAAGATAATCATCACACATCTGCATCCATTCAGTCTTACTATGTGTCGTCGGACCAGTAAGTGGGAGACCGTCAATCGGTAACCCGAGCAGCATCTGTGCATCTTACAAGGTAATGCCTACCTCGCCAAAAGGCAAATGGAAAGCATTGTTTCTGGCCTCCACCTCTCAACCAATGCAGTGATAAGACCCCAATCAATATTGATTTTTCTTAATCGTTCAGGTGCGAGAAAACCTGATGCCCTCAACAGTTGAACGACTCTAGGATGACGTTCACCATTGTCGTTGGCGGATTTGAGGAAAGTAATGCACCTCAGTTTCAGGTCTCTCAACTCTTCAGTTTTTCACAACTGATCAGCACGATGTTCTCCGGGTCTCATCACTAATACAGAACGTTTTATGGGCCCGGGGTGAGGGTGTTCTCTTTGTGTAGCCATGAAAACCTAATAATATATTAAATTAATTTCTATTCAACACTCATAATGTATAATACGAATTATAAATGTAATTAAACAACACTATTATATTACACTTTCTAATACTCCGTACCTAATTACAAATTTAATTAAATAACACTATTTATAATACAAATTATAAATGTAATTAAACAACACTATTATATTACAATTTCTAATACTCCGTACCTAATTACAAATTTAATTAATTAAGCAACACTATTTATAATACAAATTATAAATCTAATTAAACAACACTACTTATAATACAATTTGTAATACAAAAAATATACCTAATTAAACAACAAAACTACTCAAAATTAAAATTCTCCCAAATAGGAAATAGGAAAGATTTCTACAAATGAATGGTGAAAAAATTATTAAAAATAAGGTTAACATGCACATTAGTAAATTTACACATACATATTCGGTAAATTAACACTAATCTTTCCTATTTGGTAAATAAACTAATATTTGGTAAGTTTCATATTTCACTTTTTTGATAGGTTCCTAATTCACAATTAAAAATTAACACTATTATAGACTAATTTCATTCCTAAGTAACATATTTAACTTATAAACTAAAT
The DNA here is from genome assembly GCA_945859875.1 of Cuscuta europaea. Classification (NCBI taxonomy): domain Eukaryota; kingdom Viridiplantae; phylum Streptophyta; class Magnoliopsida; order Solanales; family Convolvulaceae; genus Cuscuta; species Cuscuta europaea. The sequence goes on from CAMAPE010000061.1 coordinate 3,109,053, forward strand.
TAAAGTAAAAAAGATTAAGGAAAAACTTACTTGGGTTGAGATGAAAGAGATGACCAAAATTTGGAGAAGAAGAGAAGTTGGAACGGTTAGATGTGTTGTGAAGTTTGATTTGGGGTGGATTTTATAGAATATATTCACCAAATATGTTGAATTATATATTAGTTAGATTCAACCCACACCCTCAGATGGCGATCCACACCTAATGCTTTCGGCCAATAGGAAGTCCGACATTTTCGCCAGATATGTTGGCAGATATATTTATTTAATGCAAACATATTCACTAAATATGTTTAAGTAAAAGCCATCCAACCCTTCAATTGACGATCCAAGATGGTGATCCGCGCCCCATATTATTGACCAATAGGAAAACGGGCAGATTCACCAAATATGTTCACATGCATATTTTTTCTTTTCAGAAATACCCAACATATTTGCCAAATATGTTTAACTTTTTCAATTAATTATTTGATCAAACCTACACTTTTTGGAAACACCTGCAACAAAGCTACCATGTTTCGTCATTTACTCATGTTTTTAATCTTTCAAATACACAAGGGGAGGCGTATGAGAGCTTGGAAATGGGGCTGAAGTGATGGGGAGACCAATTAGATCACCCAAGGACCCCCTCCTCACATTATCTGTGCTATTGAGACAAAAGTGAGGGGTTTCCTTCAACCACCCTCATTTAGCTCGACCAAATCATCCAAGGAAGAAGGAGAAACTCTCCAAGAACACCATTTTCATTGTCATTTTCGCACCCAAGCTAAGGAAAAAGAATAAAGGAAAAAGAGAAGAGAAAAGAGGAGGTTGGAGAGGAAAACTTCAGGTTTCAAGGTAATGACTCCATTAACTCCATTCTTTTCCATAATCTTCTCATATGATTATATAATCATTTGTTAGATCCCTAGAATTGTTCTACACTTTTAGAAGTGTAGAATGAGGGGTTGAAAGGTTGGTTTCTATCCAAAACGGAGTTGGAGAATAAAGTTGGCCAGTTCGCCGGGAAGTGACTTTTGAGAAGTTATAGTTGTTAATATGAGACTTTGGGACACAAAATCTTTTTAGGGACTTGTTTAAGGTGAAGTTGACTTTCTCAAGGAGTTGAGAAGTCGCCAGAATTATCGTCGGAGCTCGCCGAAGTTTCGTCGGAGTTTCGCCGGAGCTCAACCAAGGAAGCTAGGACTTTATAAGCTTCATTAAGGTGAGAAGACGGCTTTATGCTTTATAACATTTGCATGAGGCATGAGATTACCTAAAGTAATCAAGAATATGTTTTATGGAATGATTAAAGATAATCAAGTATTTGTTTATGCCATGATTATATATAAAACATATTTGAAAAGCATGTTATATATGTTTGATGATTAAAAATGTGATAAATTATTATGCATGATGTTCCAGGGATCCAAAAAGGTATTTTTGGATTAAGAACTTCAAGAAGTACACGTGTATAAAATTTCACGTTAATCGGACTTTGTTTGGGCGGTCAAACGGGCATTGACCGCCAAGTCAAAGGTTATACCCGACCGGGTATGGGCAAATACCTGCTCGGGTATTAGATAAAAACAGCCCCAGGGGCTACTGCCTCACCACACCCGACCGGGTATGGTTGGATACCCGACCGAGTATTGGGTAAAACACCCAATATGCAGTTTTTGAGTAAGTATACGTGGGCCGTTCGGGTGGGACCCGTCCATGTTGGTTACTAAGGATTTTTATAGGACTATAGGGCTAGGTATTATCCATAATTGCAGGAACAAAAGGTTAGCCATATCCAAGTTAGGGTTTGGTAGAAATAAGGTTGGGGTCGAGTACCCTTGGACGGTAAATGATCCAGAATACTCCAGGTTGAGGTTGAGTACCCTTGGGCGGTAAATGATCCAGAATACTCCAGGTTGGGGTTGAGTACCCTTGGGCGGTAAATGATCCAGAATACTCCAGGTTGGGGTTGAGTACCCTTGGACGGCAAATGATTCTAAATACTCCATATTGGGTTGAGTGCATTGGACGGTAAACGATCCTAAAACACTCGGTAGTAAAGTACGGATGTAGAATATAGCTAGTGAGCTAGACATTCGAGACAAGGATGAGTAAGGTCGGGTAATTAAAGACTTTATCTCTAAAATACTCTTTTTCAGGTAAATGACCTACGGGTTATGTATTTTACAAGTATATATACAGTATGTATCATCAGACGGATTAGTTACAACTATATATATGTATCATTCTATTTTTGGGTCTCGTGTCTGAAACATTAGTTATTCTTCATATAGCTTGCTTGTCACTAGTATTTTTTTCTGTGAAGTACTGACCCTTTCGGGGGCCCTCACTATTTTCAGGTTGAGGCTAGATTCCTACTACCTGCACTTTTGCCTAAGGTGATCATCAAATAAGGAAGACGTGATTCGTGCTTCTCATATCGATTTGAATTTATAATTATGCTCATGGATATTTTAAACAATATTTTCTATTAAAACATTTGGGGGTTTGTGTGCCCGTGTTTGCCACATGTGGCTAAGTATCAAACATACTATTTCCGCATTTGTTTGGTTATGATATTGATGTTGATTGTATGTGTTTACTAATCGGTTTGGCAATAGAATCTATCTGACGCCTTGTATAATCCAATAGGGATGAACTATTGTTGTTCTTATTGGGTTGTACGACGGTTGTCTACGTGGAACGGATGCGGTCCGGGGCGTGACAAATACAGTCGAGGTGGCAGTCGAGGCGGTAGCCGAGAAGGTAGTCGAGGAGGCAGGCGAGATGACGGGTGAGGCGGCCAACAAGGTGAAGGTCAACCCGAATCAACCCATAGCGCCGATTTTGGTATCAACGACTATATCAACGATGAAGACCCCTGAATCTGTAATACCTAGTATATTAAATTTGAATTTTATAATTCTGCGGTATTATTTAAAAATAATAATCTAAAAAATGTTTGTCACGGATGCGGGCCGTGACAAAAAAAAGTAACGAAAATGTTTATCACGGATCTGGTCCGTGACTAAATGTTAAAATTTTAATTTTTTTTCATTTCCTGCTCAAATTTGAAACCGGCAACCTTCTCCGGTGAACCCATTGCCACGGATGCGGGCCGTGACAAATCCGTGACAAAACTTTGTCACGCCCAAACGGTCACGGGAAAAATCAATGACAAACTTACTGTTTTTTGTAGTGATGGGACGGAGGATGTAGTAGTTTTTTAGAGTATACAATATACTACTTCCGTCCCGAAAAGGTTTGCCCGATTGACTTTTCTTGGTCAATGATAGTAAACTTTAGACAAAGATTTTAATTATTATATTTGTATATAATTTATAAATTTATACTTTTATGAAAATATTTTGAATAAGGAACAATTTGATATAATTTTCATATTCAAAATAATTTCGTATTAAAAAATATCATTAGTCAAAGTTGATTGTCATTAATAAAAAAAGACAATTTGTCAAACTTTTTCGGGACGAGGCCGTTGTATAAAGAATTAAGAATTATTCATTCATAATCAAGTTACATCTAAAAACAGGCCTAAAGAATCCGGTTGTGTTTTTATTTTGAGAATACAATTCTTAGCGCTTAAAAAACAAAACAAGATGTGGCATACGTCGACACAACATAACCGCATCGCATGTAAGCAAGAACTACCAAGGAAGAAACGACACCATATGAACATACGACAAAACAGCCTGATACGATTTTTAAAAGATACTCCGTATGTCAATAATGTTAGAGATGAATAAAATAATTTCAGAAAATGAATACGAAGTACAATATTCGATAATGAACATTTTTTCACTGCCACTATTGTACACATATTCCCCGTACCGAAAATATTCGTTAAATTGATTTTTCGTGGTTGACAATCAACTTTGACTAATGAGATTTTTTAATACGAAATTAATTTGAATAAGAAAATTATATCAAAATGTTCTTTATTCAAAATATTATCATATAGGTATAAATTTATAGATTATATACAAATATAATAATTAAAATCATTATCCAAAGTTCGCCATCATTGACCAAGAAAAGTCAATATGACGAACTTTTTCGGGACGGAGGTAGTATAATATTCCTTCCGTCCCACAATGAACTTCACAGTTTGACCTACACACATATTAAGGAAATAAACTTATCATGGGGTAAATTTTACTGTTTTAACACTGTTTCGACACTGTTTGGCGCTATTTTGCACTATTTCGATACTGTTTGACACTGTTTTGATGTAGATTAACTTGTCATTTAAGGAAATGAGAACTTGTTTCTGGGTTATCCAAAAAAGGAAAGTGAGAAGTTAATTGCTATTTAAGAAAGTATATGTTCCCGAATCTCGACCACAACACTGATATTGAAATTAAAGCTAACGGTTATGGTTCACACCTTTACTCTGGTCACAACAAAAGAGCTTACTCCACTTCAACCGGCAGAAACTGCAGAAAGGTGAATTCACGCCTGGATGAGGGGGTGTAAACTGTAAAGTGTGATCCAAAGCCAGTAAATGGCATTAACGGCAGGCCTAAAAGGGCATGAAATAACTATATATGGCATGGTCCCTTCATTGCACATGCTCCGCATTTAAAATTTGTTAGTACCGAACTGGTGGGATCCTATTAAAAACCAACACTTAAAGTTCCTCCATGTAAGAACTAAGAAGGTGGAGTTGCTCGTCCCGCAAGTCCCACACACCGACCCGACAGGATGATGGATGGAGAAGCGGGATCTAAAAGTTTCGAAGTATTGATAGAAGAGTTAACTAAATTAGACTTCAGGTTTAATTGATAAAATTGTATTTTGGCGGATTAGAGTTAAAAATATTTGACTCTTAAAAAAGAGAGCCATTAAAAGTTTGATGTGATTATGATAAGGATTTGAAGTTTTGAATATTGGTGATCAGGGGAAAGGATGGGAATTCCACCAAATTACATTCTGTTGGCGTTTTGTCCTCATTCTTGTAATCACACCATACACCACTGATAGAAAGCGGAACGGTTCAGAAAATTTCTAACATTTTTTTTTATAATCTAGGTGTGGGGGCTTACGCTCCCATAATCCTGGAGTCTATGAACTACCCTCCAAAGCCCCTAGACAGTTAAGTCCGGATCTGATCACAGTCAGCCTCGTCAGTACTGGCTCCAAAGGACGAATCCAGCAGGACTTACATCACCTTTCAGGCTTCTCCTCCCACCACACGAACCCGCTACCTTCATTACCATCCTCTCCCTTCGCAGCCGCTGAGCAACTCCGTGAAAGTAGGAAGAATCATTGGGAGCAAGACCTCCCTCCTCTCCCCTAAATGGGTCTAGCGAGATTCGAACCCGAGACTTCCGCTATGACACGGTAACCTTCCACCCAGTGAGCTGGAACAAAAAGTGCAAAGATATAGAGCCCAACCCGTTTGGTTTAGCTGTTTTTCAACTTATCAGCCAACTTTTTCACCAAACACGTAACTTTTAATTTCGTGAGCAGAATTGTGTAATGAAAAGAAAAAGTAAGGTTGAAGTTACTTTTTTTCTGGCTATATTGATTGAAGTTACTGTAGATGACCATTTTAGCTATTTTTACATATCATTTTTTCTTTATTTTATTAATAAAATAAATTTTAAATATAATCGTTTCATAAATCAACAAAATCAGCTAATACAGTCACTTCAACCAGAATTTCATAAATTTGAGAAGAATCGATCGATTTTGGTATTACCAAATGGGCTCATAAAATTCGTCTCATATGATCGAATTCTTGTAAGATTGAACAATTCTTGTAAAATTTCTGTTGAAAATGTGAACTCCTCATTTTATCAAGTTACCGTTTTAGGATGGAACCAAAAGGTCTTACCTATCTCCACAATGTACACCAAAATGAATAAATTGTGTGCATTATATATATTTATAGTTTTATACAAGCACTAGACATAAGAGCCCGTTTGATAAAGTTACCTAATTTGTTTTATTTTTTAAAAGAAAGGGCTTTCATAAGGTTTATTAGCTTATTAGCTAAATAAATAAAATTAAAATTGCTACCAAATAGAGGTACAAATTACAAACACTTATATATTAAAAAAATGAAAGGCATCACGGGTGTTGATACTCTTCTGAAATATGTCTGCTTCTCTTCTAGCTTGCTAGCTAGTCCATCCGCATTTGGCACACAAACACAAACATACACAGTACGTAACTTTCTTTGACCAATGTCAATCTCTTCCTCGCCCCTTTTCCTTATCTTCATCACCCTCTTCCTCTACTCACCATTATCTCAGGCCAACCCCAACTCAAACTCCGGCGGCGGCAAAAGGCAGCCTCATCGTCAACTCTCTGTTGACTACTATGAAAAGTCATGCCCTCAGGTTGATAAGCTCGTCGCCTCCGTCACCTCCCGGAAGTTTAACTCTTCGCCCGCCACCGGACCTGCCACCATTCGACTCTTCTTCCACGACTGCTTTGTTCAAGTAACTATTCCCTTACCTCTCAGTCTCTCATCCAGCTTCCTCTATATGTTAAGATATATTGTCTCAAAAAATTCTTCCCATTTCTTCTTGGGAAAATGGAAACTAAAAATTCAACCTTTTAACGGTATTCAACAGAGAGTTGACGATGAGGCTGCCTTTTGATACAATACTCCCACCTTTTGATTATTTAGGAATAATCTAACCTTTGCACCCCATCTTCATTCAATAGTCCATGACCGGTTTATGATCTGTTGTTCCAAGTTATTTTCTTATCTTTGCAATATATTATACCATAACTCACCTTATGGTCACATAATGTTTTGCAAAGATAAGAAAAAATAACTTGGAATAGCAGATCATCAACCGGTCAGGGACCATTGAATGAAGATGGGGTGCAAAGGTTGGATTATTCCTGAATAATCAAAAGGTGGGACTATTGTAAGAAGACCGCTAAAAGGTTGGATTATTAGTTTCAATTTCCCTTTCTTCTTTTTGGAAAGTTTGGAAAGTTTTGTGTTACAACATTTATTTATTTTTCTCTTACCAATCACAATCATATATTTCCATTTTATTCTCAGTTTATTAAACTTCGATTCAAGTCAAATCGAAAAAAAATTAATGAAACGGAGGGATCGGAGTAAGTAAATACTCTTCCGTCCCAAAAACACTTCCCAGTTTTACTTGACACACTTATTGAGAAAGTGGGAATAAAGTGGAAATGTGTGAGTGTGGTTGAGTAAGATAAGGGTAAATGAATGTTAACCGCACAATACTTTCCAAAGAAAAGAAAAAAAAGATTTTTGGAAACATCTCAATATAGTAAGTGAGAGGAGTTTTGTGGGTGGGAGAGAGTACATAAGATGACATGAACCGCAATGAAAAAGGGGAAGGCTGGAGGGGTCTAGACTTCTCTATATTAGAAAGAAATTTTGTAGCAATTATGTATGTACAAAACTACAAATATCTATAATACACGAAAATTAAGTTGAGAGTGGGCCTGGGCCCTCCCTTGCCTAGGCTCAGATCCGCCCCTGATTATATATGTACAAAACTACAATTATCTACTCCGTATAATACATGGAAACTCTTTAAAAAGAAGGAAAATGCTTAGTGTACATGAGTTGTACACAAACTGTACACAAAACCCTTGTAATTGCCTTTGTAGGCAATTCATTTAGAAAAGGGCAGAATTTGATACTCAATTGCTCATGTACACAGGCAATGTATACATTTTGTGTACATCTTGTGTACACCAAACATGACCCTAAAAAGAATGTGTTTTATTGAAAGACTCACAAAAGTTATTTTTCAATGAAAGTTGCCGTTTGCTATTTCGTGATTCTCCTGAATTTTGTGCCATATAGACAAATAATTAAAAACATATCGCTCCAATTTCCTTTAATCGCAATAGTCAACATTTCATGTTTGCTAACGCACAAGTTTGACCATTAATATCTTTCATTTCCTATTAGTAAAAAATTTAAAAAATTCATATTTTGAAAATTTAGAATGAAAAGAATTTAACAATATTTTTTAAAAATTTAATTTATAATATATTACTCCGTAATTAATAAAATATAGTCAAAGTAGAATATGTGAATAGTGAAAAAGTTCAATGTTGCAATTAAAGGAGAACGGAGATAATATTTGTTTCTTCCTATGCGAAGGGGTGTGATGCATCAATATTAATATCAACAAGGGCAGGGAGTAAGGAATTAGCAGAGAGAGATGCAGAGGAAAACAAGGATCTTGCAAAAGAGGCGTTTGAGAGCATAAGGGAGGCGAAAGCAGTGGTGGAAAGCAAGTGCCCATCTGCTGTTTCTTGTGCTGATATCCTTGCCATTGCCGCAAGAGATTTTGTTCACTTTGTAAGTGTTCATTTCTCCGTTTCAAAAACTCTTCAAAAACTCAATTTTCAAATCCAATTGGAAATTGTGGATGAATGACTAATTAAATGACAACTTCAATTTAATTTAAAATTAACACAGTTTTAACTATTTGAACACGTCATACCTATAAAGTACGAAGTATAAAGTAATTTTAATTATAATTTCTTCATAGTTTCTCTTTCTAAATTAGATCTATTTGGTTGTCGATTTATTCTCTCATAGAAGATTGTAGCTTGTGGGAGGTCTCGAGTTCAAAACATAGAAGACTCTGCCAACGCCCGCCCCCGTACTTGTATGAAGAGTTGATGCACTTTAACATTAGTAAAATGATCATTTTTGACGAGAACGTGGACTCAGGGCCGTCTAATGAATTCAGAGGTTTTGGTTTCAAATGTAAAATCGAGACCTCACATTACTATAAAAAGAGAGAATTTCCTAAATAGGAGTAAAAAGGTTATGAAATTCCAAAATAAGACTCTCATGTTTTTTATTCCTTGAATATGAGTAAATTTATGCCAAGTTTGACATTACTATGCTTTAAACATGACATTTTTTCCCAAACTTAGCAGATTAATCCTATTCAGGGAATAAAAAACATGATACTCCTATTTTGGAATTTCAAAACGTTTTTGCTCCTATTTAGAGCAATTTTATATAAAAAAGTAACAAAATAATTTCAATCCAAATAATGTAATAAAAAAATTTTAAAATTGACTTAATATTTGATTTAAAACAAAAGCAACTCAACTCATTATTCAAGCAATTTGAGTCAAGAAAACTAAAATGATCAACGAAAAAATGGTGAATATACCTATTGAACCCCTGAAAAATGGTGATTTTTTTCTAAACAAGTTAAAATTTTTACAAATGTGCAAAAATGCACTACACGCCCCTTTGCTAGTATTTACTACTAGTACAAAAGTAATACTTCTTCCGTCCTATTTTACTTAGCTAATCTTGATTTTTCAAGTCAATGGAATCTAACTTTGATCGATTGTATGTTTATATACAGAAAGTATTAATAATAAGAAAATGATACGGAGTATGAAAAATGTTATTTGTTAAAAACACTATCATAAATTTATAATATTATTGAATTTTGCATAAATATATTAGTTTAAATAATTGGTTAAAGTTTATCATATCTGACTGGAAAAATGGCTAAGTAAATTGGGACGAAGGAAGTAGTATAATTAAAAGGTGTTTAGTCAATTCAATATTGATCGACAATGGTATAAAGTCACGTGAATTTATTTAAATAATTTGTCCTCATAAAAAACTAAACTTGGGACATCTGATATGTAAGCGCCCGCCACAAATCGCATTGATGTGGACATAATGCTTTTCGTGTTGGTTTGGTTGTCCACTTGTCCCGTCTACTTTGGCAACTTAAAGCGATTAATAGAATTAATTAATATCAGTTGTAGGATGTTTAATAAAACCTTTGAAAATGCTGGAAGTAAATATTAGTATTTAAAATTCGGAAGTACTTTTAAGTGCTCTCAATTACTCTTAAAAGCAATTTTTAGAAAGTTAGAAAACATATTTGTGAAAAAATGATTCGATTTTACTCACTTTCAATAAACTCAATTTTGATCCACGGCTTCTTTTGATCATATTTTCGAAAGGATCACATGTTAGCAAGAAATGATATTGACATTAAGTTGTATGCGATTCTACCACATTACAAATGTTGCAAATAAATTCAGGGTACAAGTTTAATACATTTAATTTGACTGATTATTTGAAATAATGGCCTCTATATTACAATTTGACTATTCAATTCCAAAAATATTACATTTTTTCTATTTTCCTAAAATATGACCATTGTGATTAAAACATATACGGCCTATCTAAAAAACAAATTCGGAGACCACTTCATCGTTCCAATGCATCATCCTTCCAGCGCATCATCGTTCCAGATCCGGAGACCAAATTCGGAGAAAAAAAAAACAGACCCGGCATCCAGTTCCGTTCTTGCGCAGATGGCCATTGCTTCGCATCATCTGCTCGTCGACCGTCTCCTTTGTGTCGCCTACTGTCGTTCGTCGCCTTCCATGTCCATCTCCCTACGCAAATCTTCTTCTCCTTCAATTTCTTTCCAATCACGCGTGGGAAGTCGGTTGAAGGGGCGTTACATAATCGATAGGGGGGAAGAGGCGATTTTCAGATCTAGATCTGGAATGGCAACGGCGGTAGCTAAGGTTACGCTAGGGCGGTGGTAGGGTAGGTGGGGTCATGGAGGGGATGGCTATGCTGCGGTGGGGTCAAGTATTGGTTATTGGGGGAAGTGACACAAGAAGGGCTGGTCATTCGTCGTCGTCGCCGCCGGCCAGGGGCCGGGGAGGTGGTTGTCACAGCGGCATGGCCAGGTTGCAACTCTGTTACGCAGGGGAGGGGCACAGATCTGGGCTTGGCCTAGGGCTGGGGAGAGGACTGAATTGGGTTGTGGCTAGCGGTGGGCGGTGTCACTGGGCGGTGCAGATAATTAAGTATGACTTGTGTTGGATGAAATTCCCTGAATTAGTGACGAAGTTGGGCGGAAGTCACTGAACAGTGATCGAAGTTGAGGCGGAAGTCACTGGACAGCGATCGGAGTCAGTGACCGGAGTTGGGGTGGAAGTCACTGAACAGTGACCAGATTTGGAGGTTAGTGACTGGTGAAGGTGGCGATGGTAGTTGGTCACTGAGCGGCGAAATTGGTGGCGGCGGTCGTGACGGTGGCGGTGCCGCCGGTGACAGCAGCGGTCTAGTTTTCAGGTTTCGGTGCAAGGCTCGGTGTTGGTTGTTGGGGTGGCTAGAACACATGGACTAATTATTAATTACTCCCTCCGTCCCTGAAAATATTTCCAACTTTCCCTTTTCGTCCGTCCCAAAAAGAACTTTCCTTTCCCATTTTGGCAAAGAATTTGTGGTTCACAGCAATTCTTACACATTTCTCTCTCCCCTGCACAACTCTCCACCACACAAAACTTAGTTTCTTAATCCGTGTGCCATTTGTACCACGGAAGTAAATTATGGGACAGAGGGAGTATATAAAAGGAATATTATTATAACACATGCAATATTAAATATAAAGAATAAATGACTCTTGGTCACTTTTTTGGAAGATTTTAAAACATGTTATACATTTATCTTTTCTATTTATTTTAGTAATATTGATAAAAAAGGCCTTCACCACGCACACATTTCTGTTTTAGGTTTGAAAATTTGTATATTCAATATCCATGTTAAATCAAATTTCGCCTGTAAATGGATACAAAAATGTATATAAATTATGTATTTATTGTAATTCATTCATCAACCGATTCATTTGTCATCCATTAAATATTTTATCCACATACAATCCATCCATCATATGTGCTTTGTTCGAGATGGATCGGGTGCATAACAACTTAATTTTTTTAATCGTCAAAACCAAAGCTATATCAAATCAATAAATCGTTAGCCATTCGGCTGGAGATACACTCAGGAATAAAATCATAATCAACACACTCATCTGAGATAGTAACATGTGCTCGCGCTAAAGCATAGGTAACATGATTCACAGATCTTCTACAAAAAGAGATATCCAAATTACTCTGTCTCCAACAACATCCTTATATCATCAATAATCAAGTGAACCTAAGACGATCCCTCATTCTTCTTTAAGTTCTGAACCACAGTAAGAGCATCTGTCTCAATCTCTACTTTTTGCCAACATGCCTCATCTGCTCCCATAATGGTCTCTCTAATCCTTAAAGCCTCTGTCTCCTCTGCAGACCATTACGCCCTCCTTGAGACACCACAAGCTTTAACAAAATTTCCTTCGTTTTCTCTAGCCACCCATCTTCAAGAATCCAAGATCTAACTCCCCCGCTTTGGTATACCGCTCCATCAACATTCATTTTTAAAAAATCCCATTTGGGCTGCTGCCACTTCGCTTCACCGTTACTTCATGTCTTCCCTATTGCCGAATCCCCTGCAGCTTCGTGAGCTTCCCTCCAAGCAGCCAACATACTTGTTGCCACTTGTATAACAATGGTTGCATGTAATTGATCCTTCCAGACCACATTAGTTTGTCTCTTCCAAATATTTCATAGGATATATATAAACCTGCTACGAGTTTCTTTATCCGGATGGATTAGAGTCCGCTGAAGCCACTGCTCGAACGGTACTTGTAGCAACTCGGTCGTGACCCCTGCCAGTTGTCATACCTCTTCCACCTTCGGACAAGCTCAGACAGCATGGTGAGTGGATTCCTCCGTCAGTCCGCATAACCTGCAACCTCCATGAATACTCACCCATTTTCTTCTAAGGTTGTCAACTGTTGATAAAGTCCCATCCAAAACCTACCATGTAAAGTATTTGAATTTTGAGGGGAACCCGCAGCTCCCATAGCTTTCCCCGCCCATTCCAGCCTCCCGTCTATAACTCCCCCATGAGAAGTTTGCAACAACTCTTTACAGAGTAGATTCCATTTCGCTCGCCCGATCACCAGAACCCATCCTTTCTATAATGCAAACTGATAGGAATACTCATAATTTTATCCCTATCAGCCTGATCAAAAACATTAGCAATTCTCGCCTGGTTCCAATTTTTCCCTTTAATATCATGCAAGGTTGCTACATTCATATCCCTTATTCCAACTGGCCGACTATAGGTAATTCTCCCCAAGTCTGTATTTGGCAGCTAGGAATCCGCCCAGACCTGTACATCAATCTCATTCCCCCACTCTTCTTCTAGTATTATTCTTTAATATAGATTGAGTCTCATAAATGCTTCTCTGGATAAAGAAAGGGTTATTGCTCAAATTAGCATTAAGGAAACTAGAATTTGGGAAATACATGGCTTGCATCACACGGCTCATGAGACTTTCTGCTTCTGTGATTAGGCCCCACCCCTGTTTTGCCAACATAGCGAGATTGGACCCAGATAACCCTTATAGAACTGAATATAGAAACTACATTATAGAAACTACCGGTAGAAATACATAACATTATAATATCCACAACCTCTGGCTAAACCCCATTCGAATCATAATCTCCTTAAGAAATTCCCAACTGACTCTATCATATGCCTTACTCATGTCAAGTTAGAGCCACATACCCTTCCTTTCCAAAGCTCTTACGTTTTAAATAGTGTTGGGTTTCAAAAGCCACGGTGATATTATCAACTATGGTTTTTGATTTGAGTTTTCTCGCACTTAAAATATGTAACAGTATAGGGTACAAGTACGAGTATCTGTGAAAATAATGGGAAAGTCGTACTCCAATAGGAGTCCTGACAGGTATATTTATAATAAAATAGCAGTTGCCAAAATACAAATATTCCTAATTAATATAAACAATTACACCCTCTCAAGCTGTGCGGGAGAAACAACGTGCAGGTTGTCCTTTTTTTGGAAGCAGGTGGCTTATATTAATAAGAAATAACATAAGCAGGATACAATCAGACAAAGAACTCGTAGTCTACCGTCCGCCCTTGAACCAGACTTAGAATCTCCCACTTCTAACGAAGCAACCAGATTCACCAATCCTGAATTGGGCTTACTTGAGCCAATGAATAGTAAACTAGATTCCCCATCACCTGTCATAAGTTCTAGAGTATTGACAAAACTAAAAATGACAACAAACGAAAACACACGATGTCCAGCACAAAAATCAATAAAAATAAAATCAAGTCTAAACGTAGCAGAAACTTTGGTTCTCCTCATGCACCAAATCTTCTCGAGTTTTGGCGGGTCTGGGAACTCCAGCCCGCCTCCGCCCTTTTTTTAGCCTTCTAGATCCATGGCATCATCTCCTCGTTGCTCCAGCTCTTGCTCTTGTGCTTCCCATTTTCGTCGCATCTTCTGCTCTTCTGAACCACTATTGTTAACTGTTGCCTCCGCGGTCTTTGATTCTTCCCCAACTTCCTGGTCCTGGAATCTCATATGGTGTTGCCCCCGATCATCAACGGGTTTTATTTGCATCCCTGTTTGATCTCTTCCTATCCCTTTCTCACCTACGAGCCATTTGTTGCCAATAGTTGGACGGGACCTCCCTCCCCCCCGCCCGAAACCACGGGCCAAAGGATCTCACAGTCTCTGTATCGCCTTTTTCATACAGTGATGGGCAGAATTTTTCAGCATGTCCAATGACCCCGCAAGCAAAACAAAAACTAGGAAGTTTCTCATATTTGAACTCTACCCAATACCCTTCCCCTTTACTCTTTTTCAAGGTCGTGCCTACCTTTAAGGGTTTCTCACACGCAGGTTACCCTTTAAAAAATGAAATTGCTGACAAGATAAACTTTTAGTAAATATATCCGCTAGCTGGAGATGTGTAGGAACATACTGTACGACCAAATCACCATGAGCAACTCTCTCACGTACAAAATGATAGTCAATATGAATGTGCTTGCTGCGAGCATGCTGAACCAGATTATCTTTTAAATATGAGGCAGATATATTATCACAAAATAGTTGGACAGGAACACGAACAGGCAGACCGAGCTCAAAGAGAACTGAACGGATGTGTAGAGTGTCCTGCACTGTATAAGCAATAGCTCTATATTCTGCCTCTGTAGACGACTTAGAGACACTGGGTTGTTTCTTGGGCTTCCAGGACACAAGATTAGGACCCATGAAAATAGCAAAACCTGAAGTAGAACGAGAACTATCCGGACATCCTGCCCAATCAGCATGAAAATACGCCAAAATACGAATGGGATGAGCAGAAACCTAAAGCCATAATCCATTATCAATAGTGCCCTGTAGATAACGGAAAATACGCTTGACAGCAAGCATATGAGCAGTGTGGGGAGCATGCATGAACTGAGACACTAAATGAACTGCATAAGTAATATCAGGTCTTGTCAAAATTAAATACTGTAATACACCTACCATACTGCGATACTCAGTAGCATCGGCTAGAAGTTCACCATCAGTGAGGGAGAGAGTGGTGCGAGTGGAAAGTGGTGTACGAAATGACTTGAGAGTGTGTAAGTGAAAATGAAGGAGAAGATCAGACACATATTTTTGCTGAGACCGAAAACCACCTTTAGAGGTTCTAACAGCTTGGACCCCCAAGAAATAATGGAGATCACCCAGATCCTTCATAGCAAAATGGGACGCAATACGACTAATAAAAGAAGACACAAGGGATGGAGAATTGCCTGTAACGTTAATATCGTCCACATATAGCAATAAATAAATAAATAACTGATGGACCCTGACTATAAATGAATAAAGAATTATCAGAGTTACTACATACAAAATTATGAGTAAGAAGAAAAATACTAAAACAATGGAACCATGCCCGCGGGGCCTGCTTAAGGCCATAAATGGCTTTGCGCAGATGACAAACATGATGAGGGAACTGAGGATGAATAAAGTCCACCCACGGTTGACGCATATATACTTCTTCAGTAAGATAACCATGAAGGGAATGCATTTTTCACATCCAACTGACGCATAACCCACCCGAAAGAAATAGCCAGAGTAAGAACAATACGAACTGTGGTGGGCTTAACAACCGGACTAAATGTTTCAGAAAAATCAACCCCAACCTGCTGATTAAAACCTTGATCAACCAAACGCGCTCTATGGCGCTCAATAGATCCATCAGAAATAAATTTAGTTTTATTAATCCACTTAGACCCAACCACATTCTTAGAGGTATCAAATGGTACTAAATCCCAAGTATTATTGAAAATAAGTGCATTAAATTCATCCGCCATAGCTTCACGCCAAACTAAACTTTTATGTGCCTCAGAAAAATAAGTAGGATCTGCTGAACTAACAACTGTGTGTAACGTAAAAACGGATTTAGGCTTAACCTTTTATGTGCCTCATACAGAATGCGTTGCTCTTCTTCCAGGAGACGGGGATGCAAAATGTCGAATGGAAATTGTTCAGGAAATAAAGAGACAGTAGTGACAAGAGACTGGTACTCCGGTCCCAAGCCAACTAGAATAGATTGAAGAAGCTCTTTATCCGAGACAGGGGAATTCATTGCAGTAAGGGCATCCACTAAATTCTTGATTTCCCTCAAATAAATTTCCATAGATTGAGTTTCTTTCTTCTTCATGTTTGACAATAATCGTTTAAGTTCCATGCACCGGGGTAAATTGGCATACATAAATCTAGTCTGAAGTCTAGCCCAGATATTAGCAGAATGTTTTAAGTCATGAACATCAACTAAAACATCCCGAGTCAAGGTAGCAAACAACCAACAGCGAATTGTTTGATCTACACGGAGCCAATAATAATACTCGGAATTGGGAACTTGACGATTAGCAAATTCAACAGTATACATCGGAAGTACCTGAGTAGAGCCATCAACAATACCAAACAAACCTTGAGAGACCAAGAATGATTCGAACTGAGTGCGCCAAGTGAGATAATCTTCAACGGCCTTCAACTTAATTGTAACAACTTGAGAGACAATAGTGATATGTGACACAGACTGAGCAAGGGCTGACATGGGAGAGCCAAACCCCAACTGATCAGGCGGCCACACCAAGCAGGCGGCCGCGGATGTGATAAATTCGCCTGAGGCTTGACCAGAGGTGGCTGCCATGTACATCGCTGCGGTAAAGACGGGAAAGAGGGGTACTGCTCAGCCGTAGAGAAGCTCGGTGGCGGAGGAAAATTCACAAAAGGCATTGATGTAGGCTGCTGCAGGGCCGGCGAATCGGTTGCATTGATGGGAAGCTCCGCCGTACTGTAGATGAGAGAACTGGATGTCGGCGCCATGGAAGAGGAGTTGGCTACAACGGCTGTGCTCATGGCAGATGAAGCCATGACGTGGGATGAATTCGCAAGAGGAGAATTCATTAGGCGGCGGCGGTCAAGAAGCATGAGTCTAGAGAGAGAAAAAAATTAGGTCTGGGCTCTTGATACCATGTGAAAATAATGGGAAAGTCGTACTCCAATAGGAGCTCTGACAGATATATTTATAATAGAATAGCAGTTGCCAAAATACAAATATTCCTAATTAATATAAACTATTAGTATCATCTCCATAGGGACGAACAAAAGGGAATTAAGAATTAATTAAATTCAACGATGTCGGCCGGACAGAACCTCCTATATAAGGCCTTATTTGACATTTTTTTGTAAGTTTGAGGCCCTATCTGACCCTTTTCTCATAGGAAAAAGGGTCAAATAGCCCTTCAAAAATGCTAAAGGTACCCCATAATGTACCCCATTTTTACCTCCACCCCCTAATGTGTGGTCATAAATGGGGCAATTCTTTTAAGTGGGCCACAGAGAGGGTGGTGGACACTGAGAATCGGTAGCAGCGGCAAAGGGAAGAGATGGTTGCGGCAGAGATAAAGGGGTGGCACAGAGTCATAGAGAGATGGTGGTGGCCACAGAGAATCGGTAGCAGCGGCAAGGGGAAGAGATGGTTGCGGCAGAGTTGATAACCAGAGCGGAAGCGTGAGCCGCAGAGCCGAGAGCGTTTAGAAGTCTAGGATTTTTTTATTCTATATGATGGCATAATGATAATCTAGAGTCATATTTAGTGAATTGCAAACATGCAGTCCTATTTACGCATTTATGTTTAGTTTTAATCCTATATAGGACAATCTCTATTAAACTAGTCCACTTTTGTCCACATTATAAGATGGTCTTATTTTTTGTTTTTGAGAATCATTAGTATTGTCTCTATCATTCTTTGTAGTAATATCACAATAATCATGAACCGTACATCTATTAGACTCCAAATAACTCCACAACTGAGAAGATTATTTTGTTGATCATGCATGTGAGAGCTTTGAAGATAGTTCGATCCTAAAAGTTTTACAATTTATTTATTTACCTATTTGTTTATTTATTTATTTATTTATTTAAACACGCAAGACAGGAGGGCCATACTATGAAGTGAAGAAAGGAAGATGGGATGGAAACATATCAATGGCTTCAAGGGTGCAACCAAATCTCCCTCGGGCCAATTTTACCCTTGATCAGCTTTTGAAACTCTTTGCTTCCAAAGGGCTAACAATGGAGGACCTTGTTGTCCTCTCCGGGGCTCACTCCATCGGTTTCGCGCACTGCAAGCAATTTTTGAGTAGACTATATAATTACAAAAAGGAAACCAACCAAACAGACCCTTCAATAGTAATGGATCCTAGGCTTCTCAAAGC